>CM034304.1:33115409-33149253 GCA_019925795.1 Dendrobium chrysotoxum
AGAACTGTAGCATTTCTTAGTATTAAATGGTATAAATTTTGCCTAAATGAAAAAGTGATGAAGAGAAAACAACAACAACATCAAGGCCTTTATCCCACCTACGTGATGCAAGCAGGGATCTCGGAGTGTCCTTTTACACCACAGTGGAAAAAATATCTTGGAAGTGACCTAGAACTCTAAAGGGGAGGAAGAACATCATGATCTTTAAGATCCCAAGAAAACTTGTAAAGAGATCTGATGGTGTGAAAGGGCCCACTTCTTAAAATTGCAAGTGAGGATCTCGGAGTGTCCTTTTGCACCAGTGTAAACCCCAAGGAAATTTGTAAAGAGCTACGCAAAACTTAGATAGAGTACACTGAAACAAATGATGAAGTATAGTTAGTGATTTAATTATGTATTGGCATTTAGAACATTGTAATTAATGGCAATGAACCAAAGGAACAAAAGAATTGGGATCAAATTTGCTGATAAAAAATAAGGCCTAAATGTATGAGATCATAACCTTAAGTACTCAAATGCACCTTAGTGTTAATCATGCAAATACTTGACATGTTTCACTTGTTAAATACATTCAACCATTGCAACATAAGTTAAATGCCTCGATCACTAGCTATTTTGTAAGCTCTGAAAGAGGATCCTAATTTTTATGAGTTAGAATAGAGCCTTTCCAAGAGGAAGATCGATATAAAAAGATTTTGCAACTTGATATTGAGTTTTTATTTAAATTTATGTCTGAGACTATTATAAATGAATCATCTCGAGAGTGCACTCTCAATTAAAGATGTCACTCGACACAACTTTATATATGCTCTTTTGCAAATATATATTATTATCACACCACATTATTTGCGTATAGGGGAAATAGTTATAGGGATGAAGGCAAATCCTATTTCATCCAAGGGATTACCAAGTCAACACCACTCAAAGAGTTGGGAAACCTTGGCAGCCATAACCTCAAATTAGGAGTTGTGTTATAGTTGCAGATAAAGCTCAAAGAGTTTTTTGTCACTATTTATTTCTGAGTTAACAAACAAACTATAACGTGGGCTATGTATTGCAAACTTTAGTAATCATTGTGAGCATTGTTACAAAACCTTGAGTTACCTAATTCAAAAAGGCCTCTAAAGATTAGGGATGACAATATACCAAAGGAACAACCTCTTGGTGAAACCTTAGTTCTCTTTGCTAGTTGAGGACTTGTCGTACCAAGCAAACTAAATAGCTCAAAGGCCTATAGCATGACATCATGATTCAATAGTGCTTTGTAAAAATATTTATTACATATTAAATTGGTACTTAAACAAAATGAAGGCATTCAATAAGCCAATCAATATGAATTTGGTTCACACAATCAAGTTATTGAAGATTATTTTACTTAATTAATCACCATTAAGCCAAAGACCATAAGATTTTCAGTGCCAACAGATAAAGAGACCATGATCTATAAAAGGACAATCATTATAATCAAAATCAGACTTTAATTAACCATCACTACCAATATAATAAGCTGATTGTCAACATGACAATTCTATCAAGAATTTTCTCTACGCATGCATCACAAATAGCATTCCCCGTAACTTTGAAGTAGGGTAATACAAAAGTTTGGAAACATGTTAAGTAGTTGGCAATAGATATATAAGAGTGGTAATGCCAATATGCAAAACAGAAGGTTACATGAAAAACCAAGATTGGATACCTTGACAATAGCTAGTGCTGCTGAAATCGGATCTCTGATTCCAAGAACAGTCCAAATGAGTGAGTTGTCAGATCCAGCAGGGATGATCCAATTGGGATTGAAATGGCTTCTTTCTGATCAGCTCTACTTAGCAAACCATTAAGAACCTGCATCATGAAACGAAAAAAAAATTATGGTCACACATCTTTTAAGCTTGTTAAATTCACTCACTTTGGTACAAAAATAATAATAAATTAATCTGTACATGATATTGTAGTGTAAAAACTCATGATATCAACTAAAAATTCAAGATTACGCTAATGACTGATATAAATGTTTCACGTCTTCAAAGGATTAGCTGTTCAGATGAAGGAATTACAGAAACTTACCTCATTCACAATCCCATCACCTCCAACACATATAATTCCTACAACACAGAAAAAATATTATGATAATATACTTAATAGATTAAAGTTGCATGAAATGGCAGTTGATACCATCAGGGCAAGAACTGAAATCAACATTGGTGGCAAGCTTTCTTGCATGACCAGCTGATGTTGTTTTAACCACGTCCATTTCAAAACCTGCAAGCTGGCAACAAGTATTAAATTAAAAAATGAGAAGAAAAAACACAATGAATGAGTCAAGCGTATTTATAAATTCTCTTTTAAATATTACCATGTGTCATGCTTTAAATCTATTTCATCTAGCAAAAAATTGTGATCAATGTAATATAAAACGGCTGATATTCGATATGACTTCATGAGAGCATACCCATTAAAATTCTTTGTCGTTCTATGAGCATTCAATCCATATTCACCTGACATCATGGATATGCAAAGGTAGCACAGAATAGCTAGATCAGCAAAGTTTCCATGGACCTGTCTATAGAGCAGCACTTTCGAATGTTTATAGAGAACTGCACAAAGTCCTTATTTTTGCACAATGCAACCAAAAAGCATAGTCAACAATGTACAAATAGACACTTCTCTTCAAGGTCCTTCATAAGTGCACCTTGAATATCTCTATTTGTAATAACGGGAGTTGTTTCTAATTATTTGCTAACAACTTCTCAATTTTTTATCAGTCTTGTTAATTTGACAACTAATCACTTACGAGAATTGAAGGAAAGTATTTTAATCTCGTCAATAGACAGCAAGAATTGTCAACCACAACTTGAAGTGCCTGGTCTATTGTGATCAAAAAGGCTATATGCAAGGAATTGATATAAAGAATTTTTTTTTGGCATTTTAATTTATAAAAAATAAATAAACAGATAAGTGTAGCAAGGGTACATTGCCTTTAATGCAAACCACTGCTACACTCGTGATAGGGTACCAACAAATAGGGAATAGCACATGATAAGGGGAATAATTGAAACTTAGATACTTCTTCCAAGAAAAACACCTCCACCATCCATAACATTATCCAACAACGAAGAATAATATCCCTTTTACCCAATCCTAACAAATCCCAGCTCTAATAAATTAGCAGCAACAATGATCTCCCTCTTATTATTTCAGATAATGGAAATGGCAATATAGAAAACAACCAAATCTTCACTTTATATCTTAAGATAACAAATGCACACCTCTCCCAAATCCCTGACTTCTTCCTCACCCCACCAATTCTTCCATTCCTCTCTTTAGACAAGGGAATTCACGAAATTATGTCATGAAGAGCTGCAGTAGCACTCAAATCCATGTTTAGAGAAGAGCATCTCAATTTGTAAAAAGCTCCTCTCTTCCCCTTCTGCATATGTACAGCCAGCAAAGTTCAAGAGGCCCAAACGTTCCATCTCCAACAGGACATTGCAAAGTAATTTGGTGATAAAGCAAAAGTTCACCACACACTTGAATTATCACCCTCATCAAAATTTTCATTTTTTCGTCGTGTGATTTTTTCTTTGGTTCATTCCAACCCATGAACCAGTAGCATGTGGTTACAAATACCAAAACATCATCTAAAAATTCCACAGCATTCTTAATTTTTCCGAGAAAGTACTTATCAATTATGACAGCACAAAATATGTTACGATGTGCCCATAAAAAAGTTGGAAAGCATCAAGGATTCATGTTATGATTATTTGACAAGTTTTACGCTAGTTGTTCATTACCTAACGTAACCCTCCATTTTTCTGATCCAAGACTTAGGACCTGGCAACGGCAGTGTTGCTGGAAAGCATCAAGAAATATTTAAAATAAAATATCCAATTTATATCAAAACTCTAATCAATCTGAATTGAGATGAGGAAGACAACTCTGAATTTCATGTATGTGCCTAACAAGAGACTTGCATTACTTAAATTAATGAAAAGTTTAGTTCTAAAAAGTGGTACAAAATATGGATTTATTCCAGGCCTGATCCTGCTCATCATGACAAGAATACAGTTGCTTGACTGTCATGCAAACCTCCAGACCTGTAGAATGTCATTACATTTTAATATTCAAAAATAAAATATATGTAAACCAAACAAGTCGTTCAAAATGATCTGCATAAACCCCATCCAACTTTGGATGCTGCAGAACTTTAGATGTGATAGTTACTCAACAGAATGGAAAACCAAACCCTAAAGCCCTATACTGCATACACCATCAAGACTTCAAATTTTTACCACTTAACAAAGAACAAAATAAACCCTCCAAGAAGCATCACCTGATGAACTATAGAAGCATAACAAGCACCATTTGATCTTATTTTAGCATTCCATCAATCAAATAATACAACAGCATCTTTGATTGCCAAAACACATTCTGCTGTTTCTCTTTCTGTAATGATTGCAGCATGCTGTTAAGGAAGTTAGGCTTATCAACTGATTTTTACCCAAGATTTTCAGCTTTACTGATACTTCTTAGCAACATCTTAAGCAGATCAAAGTACAATTCATGAAAAATTTAAGGTAAATAGTGTTTCATATAGAATAGTTTTGTTGTAGTTCATAAGTTCATAGTTTTGTTCAGAGAAAAATAAAAGTAAACATGTACAGCATCAACAAATTCAATCAGTTTCTAAGTTGATTACAGAAATACAACCACAATTGTAAAACCAAAACACACCTGAAAAATTGGTTCCGCTTTGCCATGGAAGACTTTACTTGATCTACCACGTCCAGAGCGAGATTTAATATAATGAGCACTTTTGGTGGAATTCTGCATTTGATGCTAGGCTCAGCATACAGAGGTTCACAATCATCAATCTCAGCAGTAGATTCCTTCTTAGTAGGATAAGGCAAGCAATTAACGAAACAATGTTGATCTGCAAAGGCTTTAACCCACTGGACGGCTTCTTCCGAAGTAGAAGAACAAAAACGGAAGTCCCTCCTACTTCTTTTTGGCTTCAACAAACAAGAAAGCCCATTTCTCCGCTTTATGAACGGGTATGAATGCACTGTAAAATAACGCACACCAGCAGTATATGATACCTAGCACAACATAATAATATTTTAGGAAGAACAGCTTAAAAGAATAATAGATGTTATCACATAATATTTTTTCTTACAACTTACAGATATAACATCCTCAAGACCAAGCATATGAGAACCCCAAGTCAGGCCTTTCTTGTAAGTTTTGCTTCGACACTAGCTGCAGCTGCAGCTTCCAACACTATTTGCTCATTATGAACAGTTCTGTATTTTTTATCATGAGCTAGCTTTCCAGAGAAAACTTCAAATTCTAACAAGTCAGATTGTTCATCTCCAATATCAATTCTATGCTCATGGGACTTGGCCTTTTCTGGATCATCATTGACAATATCAGACCCGCTAGACCTTAAACCTTTAACTTTATCTCTGTTTTCAGGAAAAATAGTTGGAGAGGACTGTTGTGTCGTGGGAACTTGTGAACGCCGGCTTCCCATGTGATGGCTCGAGCGTTTTGGCAAAATCCTTGGAGAACTTGGCAGTTGTTGGACAGATTATCGCATGCCACTTCCTTGAGCTAAATTTCAGGTACATGAGCCTGAATTACACAGAAAGTCTCAAGCTAGAAGGTAAAACAGGCGGTGGAATAAATTTTCAGTTGATTTTGTAGTTAAAAATAGTGGTTTGAGGCATGTGCATAACTCATTAGTAGCGGTTAAATAAAATTTCTGCTAGGATGTGCGATTCCTTCTGCTTTCAGGATTCACTATTTTTCTAAATTGACATCTGAGAAATTTAGGAGCGGTTATATGCTTGTACTAGTACTAGCATGAGGCTTGCATTTCTGGTGAATAACTTCTTATCTTCTTTCTTTTCTTCTCCCCTTCTTATTCTACGTTTACATTATTGGCTTGAAAGTGTTATTGTGTTTGTTAGAAGTATGGTTCATGAATTTCAGTTATGTGTAGGATAAGGCTAATGAACAACATTTGTACCTTTAAGGGCAGTTTGGATGCAGGATTTAAAAGGTTTATGCTGATTTGAGCAGGATTTATGCCAAATCCTGCCAATCGGGTTATGAGCGCCCGCTAAATCTCACGTCGGAATAAAACCTCCGTCTCCCCCTTCGACCGTAAATCCCGGATTTAGTAAATCCTGAAATTTCGCAGATTTACGGGATTTGGCAGAAGAAGCACGCGAAAGGGAGAAAGATAGTTACCTTCACAGCGAGCGAGCTCCCGTAGTTGTTTCCTATTAAAATGTCTGCCTTCCGATCCTGACAGGAAGGGAACGTCGTCGAAGAAGCCGAAGAAGCGACTCGTCCAAAACTCTACCTCAGAAGCAACGAAGACGAACAGCACGAAATAAAGAAGATGAAAAGCAAACCTAGACGCCTCTAACCTATTTGAAGAAATAAATCCAATTTAACTTAATTAATATAATTTAAAATATTAATAATTAAGTAAATTAATTAAATTATTAGTAATATAATTAATGCATAAATAAATTATCTAATTTAGCTTAATTAAACAATTAATAGTTTAATTTGTAATTAAAAATAATATAATTAGCTTAATTAATATAATTTGAAATAGAAATTATTAATTATATAATAAATAGTTTAAATGATAATTAACTAATTAATGAGTAGTAAAATACTTAAATGATTAATGAGATAATTAATAGTATAATTTATAATTTAAATTAACTTAATAACACTTAAATAATTAATAAAATTATTAGTGGTTTTATTAGTTGAATAATTAATTATTTTTAAAAAATAATAAACAAATTAATTAGACAATTATTAATATAATTAAATATCAAATATATTATTATATCATTGATGGTAATTAAATTTAAAATTAATAAGTAATTCATACTTAACAGGTAAATCAAATTTAAAATATATTAAATTTAATTTTTAAATGAATTTGTCACTTTAAATCCTGAATTACGTTGTTAAACAATTTCACACGATTAACAAAATTTAACAACTATGTTGCCAAACAATTTTTCAAGATTTAGCATGTGAGGATTTAGTAAATCTGAATTTACATGATTTAGTAAATCGTACTTGTTGCCAAACATGCCCTTAAAGTCAAAAAAACAGCTTTGCTTACATCAGCAAGTTTAACACATAGCATCTAATGCAAGAGCTCAAACCTAAGAAAATATAGGAAAAAAATGATAAAAGAGCATATTTTTTAAGAAAATGACTAAAGAACATATATTTTAATCAAATTACACATAATAGACTTTTCTTTCATCAATTGAATTAATAGTTCATAGAAGAGCCTAACAACAAAATAAATTTAAACTACGTATTTAAAACTATGGAGCAATAAGGGCACCAAAGTGTTCGTAGATAATAAAATTGAAATTACTGCCCAGAAGATATTGAAGAATTACTGCAATGAGCAGATAATGCAATTGGCAACAAAAGTAATGCATGACAAAAGCTCAAGCAATGCAAAACTATGGACAAGCTTGTATGAACATTCGTTAGAAATACAACCCTAATTTGTGCATTCTCTCCCAATACTGCTCAAAATCTCCCAAAAGAAACTTATCCTATGAACAACACTTAGTTCTTTTCTAGCTAAAGTTAAATCTTGCCAATTCCCTTCTTTATCAAAATAGCTGATGATGAAGAATCATAATTCAATTTGAATTCCAACTTCCACAAAATTAAAACTAGAAGAAGTAAATTACAAGAAAAAAATCAAGGCAACATGAAAAACAAAGAAACTCAGAGTATCCCTAAACAACTAGCAAGGTAGATGCGCCAATCAAGAGGTAACATAGATCGAATTCAAGCTATATTCCCACCTTCTCATCATAGACGAGAAACCAATTCCGAGAACTATATGCTCCATCGAAAGTATCTATGCTGAAATAATCAATAATAAGTCGAAAATGTTGGTGAGGGGTGTAGAAAGGGTTGATTTTTTGCCTTTTCTCTTTATTTCCCTTTGTCTTCACTTTGTGTCGACTCTAGCAGCAAAGAAGACGATAAAGGTTACCTGTGGTGTGCGATCAAGATAATGAGCAACGTACGGGTCAAAGATATATCTTATAATAACCTCACGGCCAAATTCAACTCCAAATTATTGGATTACCATAGAATTGATATTATCCAACTTATCACTAAGCAAAGTTTTTAAGACTTTTTTATATTTATAAATTTCAAATTTGGATGTACAATAGATTAATTCATCTCAATTTCAGATAGCAATTATGGTACAATTAAACATGAGATTATTTAATATGAAAAATATGGAGCTAAAAGATTATGAGGTTTAGCCCAAATTGGATATTTCAATATTAGTAAAATTTGGGTGATTATGATCATATTTTTTGACTAACCAATAAAATGAGACATAATGATACTTTAAAAATAACAACATTTATAATGACTTTAGGGGTGGGTGGGACTGTATGTCCATACATGCCTATGTAGGAAAATAAGTTTCTATCTAGGGAACATGATTAGAGGAGACACTCGCTCAAAGTCATGCTTGCCCAAAGAAAGTCTTGGTATGAGGGGTAGCCATCAACAACAGTCTATGAGCAATCATTTATTCACCCCAGTCAAACTCCCATCATATGAGCTCGCTCTTAGAGGATCAGATTGAGGAAGCACTCATTCTAGGTGTTTGGTTCATAGGACTCATCCAGAGCTCGCCCCAGGAGGATTCGCTCTCCTCTGTAATCATCCATAGATAAGGCCACCCATCTTCCATGAATGACCTAGTTAAAGCTCCAAGAAGTACACAACTATAGGGCCCATGAGCATGACTCTATTAGTTATGCTCGTCCTTGACTCATAGTCTCATCCTCGATTCATAGTCATGAGTCACCTAAAGAACTCACCACTCAAATTGAAGGACTCATCTTAACCCTACACACACTCCTGAGGACTCACCTAAGGCACTCACACCGAAAGACTCACTTAAGGCACTCGCCCCTAAAAGACTCAACCAAGGTACCTGGAAAGGCCTTCCTCAAGCCACGGTAAGGGTAAAGGGTCATGTTAGAGAAAAAGGACCATATGTACAACATTTAGCGTAACCCACATATATGTGTCAATTTGTACCTATCATATCATGTATTATTTTTCTATTTTTTTATAACTTGGAGAACTCACTCATATAGTGTAAGCTAAAGGCAGAGATGATGTTAAAAATAGTTCTTGTTCTAATCTAACAAGCTTTAAGTTGGCTAACTTAAAGCCTTCAGGAGAAATAAAACTAAAAAAAATTCTAACTCATATGGATAACATAACAAATGAAATGATAGAGGTCAACTAATTGGGTTGAAGGTTGTCACATTTCAGTCGAGGTTCAAGCCTGAGAGTGATGAGACACCTCTCTATAGGTAAGCTGAATCCCCTAAGCACAAGACCTACAAGAGAACCAAGGCCCCAAAGATGAAGGATTTTCTATATTTAGCAAGCTCGCCTCCTTAGTATAATCAAGTAATTTTGGCGAGTTTTAGGGATTCTGAAAGCTCATAATAAGCATCCCTCTCAACTGAATAATTTAGAAGAAAATATAAAGTTTTGTTTAACTATGCTCATTTAATAAACCAAATTATTTCATGTTTTCTTTCAATTTTTAGGAATCCGAGAGGGCTGAGTGAGAATAATAAAAAAAAACATATAAATAATCATATCTTTGGAAAGCACTTGCCTTTTTTTGTGATAATAATTATATTGAGTAACATATGAGTCGTCTTTTAGCAAGCGAGTCTAGATGGTTACCCACAAGAATGATGAGGCCCATCACAAATAACTGAGCTAAAAAAGGCACACTAGCCCAGGAAGGTGACTCCTTATTTGCGATAAGTTTCAAATTTAGTAGCACATGAGTCCCTTCTAATAGGAAAGTCTAGACACATGAAGATGAAATGACTAGTGAAAGGTGAGGTCCATTTAAGGTGATGATAATGTCTAAATGATTGGCAAAAGATGAGGCCCATTTAAGGTAACCATAAATATGTGGTGGAAAAGGGTTAGGCTCCACTTGATCTTCTCTCGTTGGAGATAGGGGTGTCAATATTTGACACGATTTAAAAAATATGACCCAAAAATTTTGGGTCTGAGTCATCCTGTTTGGAAAATGGGTTAGGTTTCAAATTCTGACCAGATTATAAATTTGGGTCGGGTTCGGGTCAACCCGGCTCAACCCAAAAACTTGAAAGTAACTCATGATCGTCTGTCACACTCGTCTGTCTCATTTGTCTCTCATCAAGCTCACGCTTGCTCGCCTGCTCGACCACCTACACTCAATCACCCAGCGCATGCAACCAGGTCAGTGGGTTAGGTTGGGTAAATCGAGTTACATGCAGGTCAAGTTTGGGTCTGAATTTATGTCACACCCCGGGGTCTTATTTAGAAGAATTAGCTTATATGAATTCATCAATATAAATCAATCCAATAGAAATAACTAAAAATTATATACATTAAAATATAAAACTATATTCATCACTCAGAATTCACATACAAAAGCTAGGAGATTAATCATTACATTCATTTTAATTTTCTTAGCTCTTGAATATAGAAGAATAAAATAAAAAAAATACATAAACAAAATTGTAACATTTCAGAATCAAATTTAGAAGAATTGTCTATTTATCATTTTAAGATATACCATAGCTTATATACATCAGCAATAAAAATAATAACCAACAAAAGTAACTAAAATCATATACATCAAAATATTTTACTATTTATTCACCCAAAATATTATTTACACTAGCCAGTAGATTACTCTATCACTAATCTATCACAAGCTCCTGACTATAAAAGAATAAATAAAAATACATAATAAAATTTAAAAAATTTTGAGGTTCTCTGACAATCTCACTCTAATTGGTCCCGACCCCTTCTCTAATGTGAAATCATTAAAAATTCAAATAATGAGCTCACAATCCCAGTAGTAATCCAAAACTCATTGAAGCTAGGGTGTCAATATTTGACCCGACCCGAACCCGACCCAAAAATTTCGAGTTCGGGTCAACCCGAACTCAAAAACGGGTCGGGTCCGGGTTAGAGTTTTCGACCCGTTTGTAAAATCGGGTCGGGTTCAGGTTGACCCGAAAATCCAAAATTAACCTGGTTTGATCCATTTTTAATTGATTTAAGAGGGTTTTAAAAGATTATTATGAAATAAGTAAATGTTATTTTTAAAAAATAATAAACCATGTTGCCCAAACTGAATTAAACTTGATTTATTTTAAATTAATTGAAGTAAATCTTATCTTAATTTGATTTAGGTTTAATTAAATTAAATTAAATAAAAAAAATTAATAAAACATACTCGAAACGAGTTGGGTTCAGGTTGACCCGAACCCGAAGCGGGTCGGGTTCGGGTCCGGCAAACCGACTCGTTCTCAAAAATGGGTCGGGTTCGGGTCGGGTCGAACAGTGCCGGGTTAATTTTGGGTTGGACCCAAACCCGATCCATGACCTGATTTTGATAGCCCTAACTGAAGCTTTCAATATAAAGACTACAGAATTAATATGATATGCTCAATCTAATATAATCAATAGCAGTCAATATAGTTAATGACCAAATATTATCAATAAAACTTAATATGATCAATAATAAAAGTAGGGAATCATTACAATGAATCTAAAAATTAATAATTTATATAAAATTTAATAAATTGGTAAAATAATGATGCAAAAATTGTTTATAAATCAGTAAAGAAATATATCTTATTTATTCATATACATCATCCGTTTATGTATTATCAATACATATAATACTATCAATGATATTAATGTATTTATCAATATCATCAGTGCTATCAATATATGCATGCATCAATATATGCATGGATCAATATATGATTTGTAAGGTAAGACATCCCACTTTAATATAGTGTTTTCAACATCTTTTATCCCATCTAATTCACAGCTGGTCATCATCATATCAATTATCACTTATCCAATTAATCAATTATTATTGCAGGTGGCTTCATTAAATTAATAAAGAGTCATCACCCTCTACCTGCCAGTATAATCGATCAAATGTTACAGGCTACAACTGCGATAACACCATAAATCATATTTAAAGGAAAGCCGTCGGCCCACCATTCTACGTAGGGTATTATATTTTAGCAACCAACCTATTTTATAATATTAACAGCCAGCCTTCGATGCTTATAAAAATGCCATAATCAAAATGCAGTAAGAAATAATCAATTATGTTCAATACAAAAAAAATTATATGATAATCAAAATCATTGAAAGCTAAAATGAGATTTGAATTACTTACAATAAATATAAGAAATCTCTGAACAAAACTGATGGATGGAAAAGCTCTGAACAACCTTTTCTCTCTTCCCTCTCTCCTCTTTGGTAAGGTATGGTGTTGAAATTCAAATTTTTTATAGAAAAAATTATTTTAAAAAAATTCAAATTATTATAATTTATCTACCTTAAAAAATGTCGTCCTAACATATCCCATAAGGATTTGGGCATAAAATCAATACCAAAAAATCCATAAAATCAAAACTCAAATCGAATCAAAATAAATCACAAATCAAAACTCATCAAACTCAATAATTAAATACACAAATGACAAATTTATACTACCCAACTTTTACTCTACTCATAAATTAATTCCTATATCTCTGGTTACAATCCAATTCTTCCAATAACTGCTCTGATACCAAATTATAATATCCCATAATCAAATTTAGAAAAATTTTTTATTTATCATTTTAAGAATATACCATAGCTTCTATAAATCATCAATATAAATAATAATCAATGAAAGTAACTAAAATCATATACATCAAAATATTTTACTATTTATTCATCTAAAATATCCTTTACACTAGCCAGTAGATCATTCTATCACTAATTTATCACAAGCTCCTGACTATAAAAGAATAAATAAAAATACATAATAAAATTTAAAAAAATATTAGAATATCTAACAATCTCACTCTAACTGGTCATGACTCCTTCCCTAATTTGAAATCATTGAAAATTCAAATAATGAGCTCAAAAGTCCAGTATTAATCCAAAACTCACTAAAGCTTTTGATGTAAAGACGACAAAATCAATATGGTATGCTCAATCTAATATAATTAATAATAATCAATATAGTTATGACCAAATATTATTAATAAAGCTCAAAATGATCAATAATAAAAGTAAAAAATTATTACAATGAATATAAAAATCAATAATTAATATAAAATTTAATAAACCAGTAAAATAATGATGCAAAAATTATTTATAAATCACTAAATGAATCTATCTTATCTATTCATATGTATCATTCGTTTATGTATTATCAATACATCTAATACCGTCAATAATATTAATGTATCCGTCAATGTCATTAGTGCTATCAATATATGTATGCATCAATGTATGACTTAGTAAGACAGGACATCTAGCTTTAATGTGATGTTTTTAACATTTTTTATCTCAACTGATTTCGAGTTGGTCATCAATCATATCAATTATTACTTATTCAATTAATCAATTATCATATTCAATTAATCAATTATCATTATAGATGGCTTCATTAAATCAATAAAGAATCATCACTCTTTATCATTGGCGTAATCGGTCATCTATTACAGGCTTCAATCGGGATAATACTACAAACCATCTTTAAAGAAAAGTCTGTCGGTCGACCGTCCTACGTAGGATATTATATTTTAACAGTTAACCCATTTTATAATGTTAATAGCCAGCCATTCTTGCTTATAAAAATGTCACAATCAAAATGTAGTGGGAAATAATCAATTGTGTTCAATATAAAAAAAAATTATATAATAATCAAAATTATTAAAAACTAAAATGAGATTTGAGTTACTTACAATAAATATAAGAAGTTTTTGAACAAAATTAACAGATGAAAAAGCCCCGAATAACCTTCTCTATCTTCTCTCTCTCCTATTCGGTAAGGCATAACACTAAAATTTAGATTTTTCATATAAAAATCATTTTAAAAATTTGGATTATTACAAAAATAAAACCTAAATTCCAGATTTTTTTCACTCCTCTAGATCCTGACCCCTTCCTAAAAAATATGTATAACCACCTAGTGAGTTAACGACTCAATAGATTACCAGAACATATAATTAAAATTAATGCAAGGTAACAGAAATAGTATGCATATAATCATTCGACAAGTATATCATGTAAATCATATAATTTATATATATCAAATGACTTTTTATATAAGTTTTATCAATCTTATCAAATAATTGTATTAATCATAGTCTATATCCTATGTATATCATGTCATGTCAATTATGTAATATATATATATATATATATATATATATATATATATATATATATATATATGATAAACAAGCAGTATAAGTAAGAAAAGAAATCCAACTATTTGTGGTGTTTTTCTATATCCAATCCTGTAGTCCAACCTTACATGAATTAATCATATTACAAGTCATTTAGGTTAGGTGACGTTAATATCAGAAGTTTTCACTCCCTGCCAATCGACATGTCATATCATATCAATTTATCTTCTTATGCCTATATTTTTTATATTATTTAGGATTATACCACAAATCTTATTTTAAAAAAAGTCCATTGGCCCACCCTCCTGTATAGGAAAATATGTTTTCAGCCAACCTAAATTAGTCAATTATTTCTAACCAATTTTTCTTATATATACACATTGCACAAAATAAATAACATAATAAACATCTGATACCACATTTAATGTTCAGTTCACTGTATCATCTTAATGCATTTAAAATTCGCATATGAATCAAAATAAGTAAAATTCATAAGAAAATATAGCATGCTCTTTTCCACGTGTATGTATCCATAATAACTATATTATAATAAGTATGTATGTCATATAAGCATATAAAAAATTTTTAATAATTATTTCTCAAAATTATAAATTTATTCAAATTAGGATATTTCTCCCAAAATATAAAAATATCTAGTGAAGATTTAATATATTCCAGTCAAAATACTCATATTGATGATATCTACCGCATACGAAAAATTATGCAATGAAAGTTTACTAAAAATTAAGATATCATAATTTCTGTAAGTTTTGACCAAAATAAAATGCATAAAACTTAAAATACATAAAATTATTGAAATCAGAGGTAGGATAGTAATAGTCTACATCGAGATGAATAACTTTCCTGATTGGACCGACTGACAAAAAAGGCTCTTAGAATTTTAAACCAAACTTTCTCTCTCCTCACCTCTTTTTTCCCTTAATTTCATTTTCTTCTCCAACATGAGGAAAACAAAAGGTATAAGGCCGTCTAATAACTTATGTTAAGTGGAGATAATTTTTTTAATAAATTAATATAAGGGTATTTTAATAATTATGATAATTATTTAGTTTTTAGTATAAAACTATATAAATCCTTTTATATTTTTAAATTTAGAGCTTTAAAAATTATAAAAAATATTCAGAAAATAGTTCATCATATTTAGAAAACTTTAGTGAAATCAATTTGTAAAATGGACACTTAATAGTCCTAAAAATCTCACTTGTACCGACATGTGCTAATTTTATACATTGCCTTTAAAATTAGGAGAAAATTATTATAATTAAAATGCACTAATATAATATTATGATGAAGCAATTTACAAATTGAACTTATAATAGCTCTTGAAATTTATTTAACTGGGTTAAAATATTGGCTATTATAATATCCGCATCTTAGAAAAATATCGCCATCAACATTTCTTATTATAGATTAATAATCAAAGGTCACATATATCCTTTTTATCAATCATCAATTATATCACTTATCATTCAAATCAAATCATGTGTGCATGTCAATCAATATGCATGTCAATCATTTAATCATATAAATCAATTAAATTTAAAGCATTTCAATCAAAAGAATGATATTTGAAAGAAAATTTATACCAGTGGGCCTCTTTGGAGCATCTCTCACTTCAAGGTGGCTTAAACTTTATACTCCTACCAATACTGGAGGTGGTGCCAATGCTGATTGTGTGGGCTGCCTCAGTCTCTCACTCACTTGTCTTCCATTTATCATCCTCATAGAATATTGACTAGACATTCTAGATCTTGTTAGTCTCTAGTTATAAGCCTATCTAGACTGATATGTCTAAGACTTAAATCTCTCTCCAAATTCTCTCTACGGGCATTCCATCATCATGTATCTGTATTGACCACATTAGAAGCATTGTCCAATGAGCAAATAACATGGTCCTGTATGTCTCCTCCTACATCTGGGACACTCTTGTACACTCCATCTAGTACTATGGTGCAGACAAAATTTAAATGATGATGACCATTGATTTTGGATTTAGTATTTCTATAATCAAATTTATATAATTAGTGTTAATCACCTCGAAAGATAAACTAATACCATATTATTTACTTGAGAAAGAAATAATTTATTTTCGTATTAGAATTTGGCGTAAGGGATATGAAATTCATTCTAAAGGATAATATTCACATACACATATTGTTTCAAATAAGAAACTAACTCAGGATTAGCTTTAGTCTATGTTCAGAAAATTTTTCCCCTCTCATAGTGAACAAAGATGGTGTTTATTTTATACTGAGATATTGGGTTCCTATAAAGATAAGCCCCTACAATCAATTATATCTCCGAAGAGAAAACTTTTTAATTAAAGTGGAGATTGGACTCATTCTAGATTTAAAATACATAAGAGTTGTCTTATATACTTTGAAAATATCAGCCACTCCCCCAAAAATATCATAAATTTTTTTAGAAAATAGCTTTAAATACATGATATTCTTTTTATAATAGAGTTCAAGGTGTGCAAATACCTTTAGGCTTACGCTTATATGGAATACGTTGCTAGCTACCAACCTAATACACAAGTAATCATCTTAGATGTAGTGCATGATAAGTTTAACTCTATCTTAAAAGGTTAAAGAATGAATCAGACTCTAAATTGGTGACTCAAGATGAGTAATTTTAACTTTAAGTTCAAATGATACTAGCAAGAAGACTCACACAAAACTCTATATTTTATCTTATTTAATTATCCTAACTAAATTTTGTAACTCCCAAAATTTCTGAAAATTTTTGGCAGCATAATGACCCTATACCAAAGTGTTGATCTCATTTATGTATGAGATCATCAAGATCCATCCAGACTATTATATGTTAATCTGATGGTTGACAATCATCTAGTTGTCAATCATTCAGCCTTCAATCAAACTTTAATCCAGTCTTCAATCAAATCTCAATAAAACTTTAATCATCCAATTAATATAAATTTAAAATCACTTGAAGTTGCAGTTCTACACTGTAGCTAGGTGACTCTACATATTGCCCAGCTCAATATACTGGCACCTGGTGATCACCACTTGACTCCCTTTATACAATCATCAATAATCACTCAATTCACTATCATTTATATGGATAATTCAAATTTAACAATCAAATCCAGAATCTGGTTAAAATCCAAAATTCTTGGCCAAAATTTAAGGTGAAAGGCCCATGTTCTATAACCCTTTTTGGGTGACTTTCAATAACTTCAAAATCCAGTCAAATGACCCCTGATTCATGATCTATCAATTGTATATTAATTAGGCATGTCCTGAGATTCAACCCTCTAAATTTGAGCCAATCTGAGACCTCTAACCCCAAAAATTTGATTGAAATTTAAAGGTTGCAAAACTTTTAAATATTTATAGCTTATACCTTTAGACCTTCCAACTTGTAGAATTTGATCTTGGGACCTTCCCCAAAATCCTTGACCATGTCCATAACCCTTATTATGACATGTTGAATATTAAACTTTATTTTGGTGGACCCAGGTTGACCCATAGTTGATCAGGGGTCCAAATGACCAAAATGCCCTTTTAATGGCAAAATTGGAATTTTCTCTAAACCTCAACATAGTCGAGTCAAATCAAACCTTGAAACCTCCTATATCCTAAACATCATCAAGAATGCATTGGATTCAAATTCAAGTCTTAGTCATGTATAGTTGACCAAGTCAACTCATGTTGACCAAATGGCCCCTTAGGGGTCCAAATGGTCATTTCAACTCAAATGATCATTCCATTACATGAGCCCACCTCTATTGGTCTCAAATCACTCATTTGAATATATTGGACCCAAAACTAACTCATGGGTTGACCAGGTTAACCAAGTCAACCATGGTTGACCAAATCAACTGTTAACCTACACCAATATTAAAATCAATGCTTTAAGCTATTTCAAACTAATATAACATCTCAAAATCATTCAATTGGACATTTTCAGCATGTCCAAATTTTCTCTAAGTTAAATTCCTCTTGATTTGACTTGGTTAACTCAATTGGAGGGGTTAAAACTCTCTCCATTTCCATGCATTTGGTCAAAACTCCAAACCCACGGCTTCAAACACTTGGCTAATCACTTAAGCAGCCAAATGCACCTCCTTGATTGCTATATCATCCTCATTGACTGGTTTGACCGGTTAAATAGTCAAACTAGTCTTCAAATGGGCTTAGGTGGCCATGCCACCTTGATAATCTAGTCCCCAATTCAAAACCTGCTTTAATCTATTATAAAGCAGCTCTTCCCCTCCCAAAGAAGCCTTAGTGCAGCCCCTAATACATGCTTAAGGCATGGTTTAACCAAATGAGGGAAAAGCTAGTGGCCCCCCTTCCCATGGATCAAGAGAGGTCTCTCTCAAATCTAGCACCCCCTGGATTCTAACAGCCTTGGGGGACACATGACATGCATCCAAGCCTCCCTCAATCAAATCTAAGCCATCCATTCAAAAAGGGGAGGGTTAAATAGGGGAAACTTAACCTAATACCTCACATTTACTCTCATTTCAAAAAACTCCACCTCTAATAGCCTCCAGCTCTCCAAAACCACAACTTATCTAGCCATTCCCTAAGCTTTCCCAAGCTTTTCTCCACTAAACCTAAGCCTCAAATCATTATTTTGGTGAAGAGAGAGGATTCTAGTGAGAAAAAGTGGGTTTTGATCAACATCATTCAATCCAGCCATTATCTGCTTGTGGAGCCTTCTATAAACTTGGAGAAGACTTCACCAGTAGCAAAAGGAGCCCAAGAACTCAAAAATTCATCCACTAGTTGGTGAGATATCTCAACTTTTAGGTTAGATTTTAATTTGAAACTACTCAATATTTTCATTGCATGGAGTCTTCAAACTCTAGGCAATGAAAATACAAGTTACTTTGAACTTATGTTTCAAATTTTGCTAAATTTGGATGGGTATTTTGAAAATTATGGGCGTTTGAATTTTTTAGTTCAATTTGAACTATTTTTCTCTGGATGAATCAAAGCCATCTGATCCTTCCTTCTACTCAATCGGATGGCTCAGAAATGGCCACATCACCAGGCCAAAACTGCACGACGGCCTTATGAATCAAACTCGTGCCTTTACATTAGCTATGGGCCACATGTCTTGATCCTGGCCATCCATGTCTTTGAAGTTGATCTGACAGCTCCGATTGGCTACCACGTGGATTAGTAACACGGTGGTGGTGTGCCACATCGCGTGCAATCATTATTAATGATTGTAAATGATTGTGCTGGTGGTTAATTTAATTTAATTTAATTAAAAATTTAATTTAATGCTCAAAACTTTAAAATTCACAGAAATCCAAATTTTTACAAAATTGAGTGAGTTTGGTGACATTGGAAGGGGCTTGAGCCATACTATTTATTTAAATTAAAATTAAAGTATTTCATTCACTGAATTATTAGTTATTTAAGTTTCTTTGAAATTAATTTTTGATAATTTTCTCACAATCCAGTGGTCAAACTGAACACAAATTTTTATAAAATTTTTTTTAGCATGTTAGGCATCCCCTGTATTTTTCTTAGGTCCAAATGCTCAATGAATTTCTATGGGGTGAATTTACAAAGTGATGGGTCCATTTTGGACCCAAAACTTTAAAAATTTATAACTCTCCAAATTGATAGAATTAGGCTTTGTGTTTGCTATGGTGTGCTTGCATATATGTCAGGGTTAGATGACCAAAGTTTCAAATCCATTGGAACATTAGTGCCACCTAGGAAAAATAAGTAAGGATGATGTCTATACGACTTAGAAAATTTTTAGGAAATTCACACGAATCCAATAGGGGTGAAACTTTATACCATTAAACTAAGTGACATTTCATATCTTAGGTTCAAATTTCACTAAATTTGGAGTCCGTTAAGTCAAAAAATTAAGCACATTAAAAATGAGTCTTTTTAAGGACCCTAAAATTTTAAAAAATTACAATAAATCCAATTTAAATTAAAAAAATACAAATAATATATCAAACTGTTCAAAATTAAACTCTCTACCTAGTAAAATGAAAAGCCTCATTTCTGGATCTCTAATTTGAGCTTAATTTAATTTTTTAAATGAAAATTAATAATTAATTTAAAATTATTAAAAATACTAAATAAATTTTAAACCCTTGAAAACACTCTTACAGGTTATCCCTAACCTTTGGGAGTGATTTCAAAAGTTTGGTGCAAAATCACTAAAACCTCCTTAATTAAGTAATTTAATAATTCAATTACATATCAAAATTTTAAAAATTCATAATTAATCTAAAAAATTTTAAATTGAGCAAACTCAAAGGCATTGACCCCTTTAAGGGTCTATTAAAAATGTCAAACCTCTAAAAATAATTCAAAATAAAAAAGTTAACTCTTTGGTCAACTATAATTCAAAAATACATTAATACTTCAAAAAATTATAACTTACTCTAAAAAAATCCAAATCTAGCAAATTTAGTGTCTATTTTCTTTCATCAGGGTCTTCTATTTTTAAAAGATATTAAAACTATAGAATTTTATATAAATTAAAAAAAAATCAAATTTTGATCCCTTAATTTAACGAATTAAATAATTCATAAAAAAATTAATAATTAATTTAAATTCCAAAAAAAACATCAAATTGATTATTAAAATTAGTTAACCAACTACCAAATACAAAATAAAGACTCTATTGATGAAGTTTTTAGGATGAACTACCTTGAGCTATGAGACTGCGTGTCCTAGGGAGGCCTAGTTCCTCGAGCCTACTATGACAATGCTACAAATGGATTCAATGGAGTGTAAAATTTTAAAATTAATTAATGATTAATTATTTAACCAAATTTAAACCTTTAATTTAACTATATCAACCTTGTTTATAGGCTGGACTACCTTGAGCTGCGAGGCTACGTGTCATAAGAATGCCTGGTTTCTCAAGCCCACTGTGATAACGTTATGAACCTGTTGATGGCAAATATAATTAACTTAATCTTTTAAATCAGTAAATAATCAATTTAATTAAAAATCATCAAACATTTGATCTCAGTCAATTAAATTAATTAAATAATACTGGTTACTACTAGGTAATTCGGGGATGCGAGGCTATTAACTTATCCCTAAGAAAGGTGAAATAAACTTCACGACCCTAGTATAAATAAAGGTAGTAATCACTCAACACTTAAAATATATCTTAAAATCAACATTAAAATATTAACACTTAAACACAAATTAAAAATCTTCTTTTATCTATAATAAATATTAAAACACTAGACAACTTTAACAACTACCCGACATAGGATACATCCAAACCGTACAACCTATTGTACACACTTTAAATGATTGTTAGGACAACCAATCCTAATTTTAGGCTAGGTTCGTGTTTCCTTTTCAGCTACTTATTTGATGGGTTTTTCATGATTTTTACTACATGCTAGTTATAAGATTTGATTGATGTGATGCTCTATGATGTGTTAATTTTATTATGCAATTTATGAAATTGATGTGATGGGTGATAGATTACTCCTAGGTTAGGAATGATTTAGATGCTCAAAAAATTTTTTACGGGTGGCCAAGCTCATGTAGAACTAAAATCAAGGGGGTAAATTAAAATTTTGACTGACAAATTTTCTACAAGTGCTAAAAATACTAAGTCCCCTTTAAAATTAAAAGAGTATGACTAAGTGTGACTGAATTTTAAATTTGAGCAAATCTAATTACATAACTGCTTGGGATCTTTTTTTATTATAATTGCCTAGGATAGCCATGCAGGTTATTTTATAGTCTTTTTAATTTTCTACATGTATTTAAATCCAAGTGTTGTGAAAGTTAAATTTTAAGATGGGATATCAACCTTCCAATTTCAAGTCTAAAGAGAAGGAAAACATCCCCATAGGGGAGAGTTCCCTTCATTTATAAATTCAAATTAGGATGATTATTTTAAAATCCAAAAAAAAAAAGAAACACCCCTTCGAGGAGTTCTTTTTTATTTAGATATTTGGACCCGACAAATCTAAGGAGTTTGTAGAAGGGAGGACAATGAAGAAGTGAATACACAAAAATGTCCCATTTTTAAAATCACTTGCATCATTTTTAAGATTAGAATCTGGGTTATTGTCAGTGATACCCAAACACTTTTAATTTCTATAGACCCTATGTGGTAATTAAGTGACACTTGCCTCATAAACTTTTATATTTGTTTGATTTATTTTAATTGATTGATTTGACTGATTTATTTAATTTTGGGCTGTAAGAGTTTCGTAATCTTTTTAGCTTTCTTAATCTTGCATATCATTTCAATTTTGCCTAAAATTTTTAATTATTTATTAAATTATTAATTAATTATTAATGAATTATTATTAAGTTTTATTAAAAAAATTAATTTAAATTTAAATGATTAATCTCTGAATTTTATTTAAATTTTTTATGTATATTTGAATTATATTATTTTTATTTAATTATATTTGAAATTGGTTTTTTATTAAATTATTAAATGACTTATATTTACATAGAACTTATGATTGATTATGTGCTATTTATGCTTAGACCAGGAAGTAGATAGCTACTGATTTTATCCTCCTCGTTGATTTAGGTAGCCTAGATTAAATCCATGATGGTAACTATGTAGTTACCTTAAGTGGTTTTGTTAACCATCTTAGAGGGTGCTCCATAGACCCAAATTTAGTGGGCTTGGCTTTGAGATTAGGTGAACTCATGGTTCAAGTTTCACTGAAATTTGAATCTATTTGGCCCACTATTTAGGCAACCCAAAATTGACCTAGAAACTTAATAAAATCATGATTCATTCAAATTAAATAAAAAAAATTTAAATAATATATCAAACTAATTAGAATTAAATCCTCTACCTAGGAAAATTAAAAGCCCCATGACTGGACCCTTAATTTGAGCTCAATTGATCTTTTAAGGGAAAATTAATATTTAATTAAATTAAATATTTAAAATTAATTAAAAATTTCAAATAAATCTCAAACACTTTAGAATACAGGGATCATCCCTGACCTTTGGGAGTGATTTCAAGAAGTTTGGAATGAGTTTGGAGCAAAATCATTTAAATCTTCTTAATTAAATAATTTAATAATTCAATTAAATACTCAAACTTTAAAAATTCATAATTAATTTCAAAAAATTTTAATTCGATAAACTTAAAGACATTAGACTCTATTTAGGGTCTAGTATTTATTAAAGTTATCAAACCACTAGAAATAAGTTAAAGTAAAAAAAGTTAACTTTTGGTCAATTGTAGTTCAAAATTGAACTCAAACTTAAAAAAATTATAATTTAATCTAGAAAACTCCAAATCTAGCAAACTTAGTGTCTAATTATCCATCTTAAGGCCCAGTATTTAAGAAAAATATCAAAATTCTATATTATATTTTAATTTAAAATGCCAAATTTTGACTCCTCATTTTAATAAATTAAAATAATTTTAATAATTAAGTAAAATTCCAAAAAAATATCAAACTCAATCATTAAAATCAATAACCAATCAATTTAAATTAAAATTTATCTACCCTTAAGTTTAGCCAATTAAATTAATTAATCTATACTGTTTATTACTACGTAATCCGAGCATATAAGGCTATTAACTTAGCCTCAATGAAGGTGAAATAAACTTTACGGTCTTGATATAAATAAAGATAATAATCATCAAACACTTAAAAATCTATTTTAAAATCAACTTTAAAACACCAATACTTCAATATAAAAAAAAATTCCTTAAGACTACAAAAAATATTAAAATAATAGGCAACTTTAACAATTATTCATCATAGGATATATCCAAGCCACATAGCCTGACGCACACACTTAGAAGGTTTGTTAGGACAACCAACTCTAATTTTAGACTAGGTCGATATTTTCTTTTATGCTACTTATGTGTCAGATTTTCATGATTTTCATTGCATGCTAGTTGTAATTAATTGATTGACTTGATTGTTTATTTATGTGTTAACTTTATGTAATCTATGAATTGATGTGATGGACGATAAATTACCCCTAGGCCAGAAATGATCCGGATGCTCACTGAATTTTTTGCAGGTGACAATACTCATACAGGGCTATAAATCAAAGAGGCAAAAATTAAAAATTTAAACTGACAAATTTTCTGTATGTGAAAAAATGCTAAGTCCCTCTTGAAGTCAAAAGAGCATGACCAAGTGTAGCTATAATTTTTTAATGTGAGCAAATATATAACTTATTGGGATTATTAATAATTTTATTTATATTTGCCTATGATAATCATGCAGGTTATTTATAGTTTTCTTTTAATTCTCTATATGTAATTTGATTAAGTCAAGTGTTGTGAAAGTTGATCTTTGAGGTGGGATGTTAACCATCCAACTTAAAGTCCAAAGAGAAGGAAAACATCCCCTAGGGGAGAGTTCCCTTTCATTTAGAGATTCCACTAAGGATAATTTAAAAATCCATAGAGAAAGAAACACCCATTCAGAGAAGAGTTTTTTTTCCATTTAGATATTTAAACCTGGCGGATCTAAGGAGCTCGCAGACAAAAAGAAGACGAAGAAGTGAAGACATAGAGAACATCCACTCTTAAAATCACTAGCATCATTTTTAGGATTAGAATTTGGGTCGCTGTTAGTGGTACCCGACCATTTTTAATTTTGCAAACCTTAGATTGTACTTAAGTAGCACTTGCTACATGGGCTTTAAATTTATTTGATGTTAATTTATATATTATTTATATTGCTTTTGCCTTAGAAATTGCATGCTTTTCTAGATTTTTTTCTTACATGTTATTTTTTATTTAGCCTAGAAATCATCAGAGGCTCGTGAGGGTACGTTAAAAACTTTTTTTACTCAAATTAAATAAAAAATATCATGCTAACATAAAAATTTAATAGATTCTAAGAAGTAAGCTCGGGAATGATTTAGGAGTTCACATGCATTCATATTAAACTTTCTCTACCTTGTTAGGCACATCCCAGCCTGTGAGTTTTGGTAGACCACATAGCCTATTATGACATAGTTCTATCAAGGGGATGTTGTGTAATCCCTAGAGAAAAAAATATTTTAAAATCTTTTTTTAAAACTATTTCATATCATTTTTGTGTATAAAGGTCAATCAATATACATTATATTAGAATCAAATTAAAGAGTAAAAAATTTTAATTATATTTCAAAGCATAATCACCCTACATAAGTAAAGGGGCCACTTAGCACACTCTTGAGATGTCGGCCCCAATTCCTGAAAACTTAAACAAAAGCCCACAAATCTTTCATAAAAAACCAGACACATTATTTTACAGTGCCTAAGTGGTTAGTTGGCTCCCCAATCCAGACTGGGATAAATCCAGATTTATACTACATTAGCTAGGTTCGGGCCACTATCATTTAGTACCCAAATTAGATTTAAGATTCGGGGCAGACTCAAAATCATAAGACCCCAACCTCGAGAATATAATCCCAACTTTCTAATAAATTGACAACTGAAATTGAAACATTTATCCAAATTTTAAAGCCAAACACATAGGTAGACTTAGGCATTTTTTAACCGTATCAGAATCCCAAAGTGCCTCCTACTTTCTTTCCTTTGGCTTCCAGAAATAAGTGCTCAAGTTTGATCCAATCTTAGTTGAAATTCAAACATCACTCATTTGATATCAATCCTTAAGAATTCTAAATAAAATTTTTACCATTATTTTAATCGAGAGTTTTTATAAAAGATTCAAATTTTCTACTATGTAATTAACTACGAGGGCTTACACTTGTAGGAGATTTAAAAAACTCAGATTAATTTTCAAAATTTAATTAATTCTCTTTAGGAAAAATAAAAATCAATGATGATAATTATTGTCATATTCAGATGATCAATAATAAATGATATTTTCTTCCCTTGAGAAAATATATCATTTATTATCATGACTTTGAATATGAAAATAATAATATTTCATCTAAACTATCATAGACAATTACTCAATAGAATGTCATTTGACCCTTCGAGGTCATATGTAGTTCTTCCTTGAATATTACTATCATAATCAGGATGAGACTTACATTTTTGTTGTTTGAACTCATTACGGAATGATATTCTCACCTCCCGATGTGATATATCATTCATAATGACGTGTTTGACTTCAAAATTGAAATTTCAAAAATTAAAATTTTCTCAAAGAAATTTAATTCCAATTTGCTTTGCCTCTTTCTAAAGCAAAGCAAAGCTTTTTCAAACCAAATAAAAAGCAACACCTATCATAAGCACAAATGTAAATTACGATAGTTTTAAGGCGCTCATAATGATGGGCCTAAAGGTAACAACAAAACTAGGTTTAAAGGCCATGAATGCATCAAACTTAATGTTGGTTAAGCTTAGAGGTAATGACTATAATAAGTTTAAAGGCACCGATAATGACAAACATAATTATAACAACTATAATAAATTTAGCAATAGTGATTATTATTTGCATAAGATCGATGATAATAATAAACCAAAAGCTCAATACAACAATAAACTTAAAGGAAATGGTTGTTATGGGCATAAAGGTGACTTGATTTACAAGCCTAAAGGTGATAATCATGGTGATAATGAATTTGAGTGTTTCAATTATAATTGCTTTAATTATATAGTGGTAAATCCATTAATAACTATTAGTGAATTGATTAATAATGTTGTTAATATCAAATGTGATAGACATTCTTACGTAAATAGTATTAAAATTAATAGTGAGACATGCAGGAAATATTAACATGAGTAAAGATAAATTGATAGTGGCAGTGTATTGTTAATGATAATAATGATAAGCATTATAAACAACCCTTGGTGGAATTAATGAGTGGTAGCATTTCATAATTAATGAAATTAGGATTTTGTGAATGAAATAATTTCTTATTTATGTTGGCATCACTTTTAGATGCATTTGTCACACTTACATACTCACAGTTAATCTAGTACACATAGTACGCTTGGCATGTTAGCAGTACCTAACTTGAATTGCCCCTAGCATATAGTAGGTTAGCCATGCAAATCTAAAATTTAAGTAAAGTTTGAATGGCCAAGGAGTTGTTCTCTTGTTATCCATATTTACCATTAGTCATGCATTGCTCATAATTTGCCTTAACATAGTCTAGACTTGGTTAGATATACTTAATTTTCATTTGAGTCTAATTGGATTGTGCATTAAGCCTTATCACTCAAAAGATATAACAAATACCTTTTTGTTTAATTAAAAAATCAAGTTATTAAATGAAACCCAATTGGATTCAATTAGAATAATTGAGTCAACTAATTAAGATCTTGATAACATTTGAGTGCTTATGCCATCGTACTATTTATTAAAAAATATTTCTCCAAACAACCTTTGGGATTCATTTAAAAGAAAATTTTAAATATTCTTAAATTGTCAAAATGTAAACTAATTCAAAATCAACTATTAGCCTAAGGTGATGCTTGCCTATACTATATCTAAAGCTACAAAATAAGGCAACCTAGTGCCCTCCACCCCTCCCCCTCTAATTTTTTTTTTTTTTGGGAGAGATTAGTTGAAAATACATTTGTTTCTCAACATGAATTTTAATCCCTCTAAATGACTACAATATTCTCTTTTCCCTAGGGCACATAATAAGGCCTTATTTATATTTGTCCCCTAATAGCCAACAAGCTACATGGGCTTACTTCCCTTTACTTAATTGTACTCTCAACGCTTCTATGATGATGACCTCACTTTTTTTACATTCATAAGCCTGATCTTAATGTACATTCCTCGGCTATATTTGACTTATCCCCTAAGTTTAATAATTATGGTACTAAATACACACAATGACTTTGATTTGGACCTCCCTAACTAGGGATACCTTCCCCAACCCCCCCCCCCCCCCCCCCATTCATTGGCCCTAGCACATATACATTATTCAACACACACGCAACATATACACTAAGCTTATATCTTTTTAAGTAATCATGGTCCAAGTAGGTTAGCACAAAAATTGAATCAACCTTGATATATACTAAAAAATTTATCAAGATCGGCCGCGAATCTTGAAGCAAAATTGAGTTAAAAGCTTCCGAAATTAAATTAGGGACCATCCAAACTCTGATTTTAGCAAACTTATACTCGAACTAAATGTCTTGAAAAGGCAAACCCAAAAACACCAAAATAAGTCCAATCTGAGCCCAAAGAAGCCCAAATCAAGGGTTCAAAACACTTTAGGAAGGTTTAAAACCATCATTTAAATTACCAAACAGCTTCCAAATGTAACATGCTTATAGTCAAATCGAGTGGCTCGATGTGATGAATTTAACCAGCCTAAGATCACTAAATTCTGATCTCATTAAGGCATTCAAATGACCATTAAACGGTTCATGATCAAGGGGATTAATATCAATCTTCCATTCAAATCACTCCCATTTTGAACTTGATCCTCCACATATTTACAAACCATGCCACTCTAAAAAAACTATAAATATCCCCTACTCTTCTCATGAAAAAGGAGGAAAAGATGGAAAAGGAGGGAGGAGTTTGGGAGCTCTCTTGCCACCGACCACCATCAGAGTTCTTGCCGACCACCGCTAGAGTTCTTGCTGACCACTGTCGAAGTTTCTCCCATCCACCACCGGAGTTCTTGCCGACCACTATCGGAGTTCCTCCCAACCACCGCCAGAGTTTCTCCCAACCGCCGTCGAAGTTTTCTTCCTAATCATTATCAAAGATTCTTCCTGACCTTCGCCATAGTTCTTTTCGACCACTATCGGAGTTCCTCCCAACCACCTCTGGAGTTCCTTCTGACCACCAATAGAGTTTATCCCAACCATCGTTGGAGTTTTCTTCCCGACCGCTACCAAAGTTTTTTCCTGACCGTTGCTAAAGCTCTTCTCAACGAATATTGTAATCCCCCCGGTTCATTAATCATCGCAAGATTTCTATTTGACCTGTTGTAATTCCAATGTCTCTAAGTAAAGGAGTGAATCAAACTGTAATCAACCTAATCTTAGTGGATTTTTCTTATTTAGGCCACGCCCCGTGCTTTTTCCCTTTTTGGGTTTCCATGTAAAAAAGTTTTTGATGTTTCTCTTTCTCAATTATCTGTTGGTGTGTTGGATATACGTACATTACTAAGACGTTATATTTTTTACTCTACTACCGTGTATATTCTAGTCCGTAATAGTTTGACGCCGTCTATATGAAAGTATTTCCAATATTTCTTCAATGGCTGATCGAAGTAATACCAGCATTAGATTCTCTCACTATAACATACATCTAACTAGATTCCCATATGACAATCATGGGCATCATAATTATTCAAGGGAAGGCCTTATTCCTTGAAAAATCAAATTCGTGGGATGGAGGAGCTACATACAAGAATCCTAGAAATGTTGGAGGTAGGCCAGCAGAGGATGCCATCTCAAAATGATGAAGCTCCTCTCCCTCATCCCCAACAATACAATATGAGAGAGCGATTCAAAAATATTCATCCTTAAGTTAATGCTCCTCCTCTGTAATATAATCCCGAAATAAATGATGCTGCTAGTTCAACACATCCTCCACTTAGAGCCCATCAGATGCAAAATCTTTAACCTGCTCTGGATACTCCTCGCGATGTCATACAAGATAAATTATGACGTCTCATCTAAGAAGAATTCCCAATAAGGGATAGAAATCATTTTAGTATCTAGCAAAGTTTTCAAGAAACTCTCCGTTGACATACGAAATTCTCCTACACCTTATTCCAACAGGGTTCAAGCAACCAAACATTGATCCATATGATGGGTCATCTGATCCTTATGAACACATTGATTATTATCAAACAATTATGCACATACAGTGAGCTTTTGATGTGCTTCTTTGTCAAGTTTTCCCTACCACCCTAAAGGGTCAAGCTCACACCTAGTTCTATGCTCTCCCTAGAAATAAAATCCATAGTTTTGCTCATCTTACAAGACTCTTTGTTGAACAGTTTATTACCAATCAAAGAATTATTAAAGATTCATCGTATCTCCCATCAGAATAAGGGAGAATCTTTGAAAGACTATTTTCAAAGATTTTCTTTTAAAGCTTGACAAATTCCAGGAGCAGATCCTGAATTACTATGAGATGATTTTCTTGGAGGGTTGTGCCCCGAACCTTTTTACTCTTCATTAATGCGAATACAATTTATTCTTATGCAAGCCTAATTCATAGAGTAGAGGCTCAAATTATCGTTGATGAGGTTATCAAAGCTCATCTAAAAAAATTTAAATAGACTTCTAATAACAGAAAGAGTGGGCAGAAAGTTGGAGCTAGAGCCCAAAAATCTCAAAAAAGGAATGAAGATCTTCCACTACGGCCCCCTTAACAAAATTGGGATTATAAGCCAAAGAAGGAGTAGACTTCATTGAATACAACTCATGTTAATATTCTTAGGGCTATACAGCATGAGCAAAATATTAAATAACCTAATCCACTGAAGCCAAATTCTAAAAATCAAGATTATTATTATCACTTTTATCAAAGATACGGACATACAACTGAAGCCTGTAGAAAATTGAAGGAAGAAATTGAAAGGCTGATTCAATAGGGATATTTCTGTCAATTCACTCAAACCCCACCTATACAAAATAAGGTTAATCTTATTGGGGGGCAGAATCAATAGTGACAGAATCAACAGTAGCAGAATCAACAATAATAGAGATAACAACATGCAAACTGCCAAATAGTTGAAGAAATTAAAACTATTATGGGAGGACCTTTAATATCCTCTCAAGTCTTGCTCACCAGCCCGGAGGAACTGACTCTAAAGAAAGCACAATCTGATTACTCCATCACATTTGGTGATTCTGACTTAGAAGGGATTCATACTCTGCACCAAGACCCACTTGTCATTAATATTGGGATTAGAGATCCATGTTACAACATCAAACAAATCTTAATCGATAATAGGAGTTCTGTTGATGTCCTGTTTTACTCAACTTTTCTTAGTATGTGGTTGGCTAGAGAGAAGCTTCAGCCTGTCGCTGGATTATTGTATGGATTTAACAATCACACTTAGGGAATTTCCTCGATAAGTTACTCATTTAGTTCAGTTTATTATGGTTAAGTCAGAATCATCATATAATGCTACCTTTGGGCGACCTTTACAATCAATTTTTAGAGCTATCGGCTTAGTGACTCATTTTAAGATGAAATTCCTAAGTCAAAAGGGATTGGAGAAGTGCGAGAAAATCAACAGGAGGCATAATCTTGCTATCTCAAGCAAGCTCAACCTCACCCATCTATTACTTTAAGCATTGAAAATTTTGATCTCCAGAATAAAGATGTCCTTTATAGAGGTTTCCAGTGGAGGATTTAATTTGTGTCTCTCTATATCAGAAGAAGATCCACTCAAAATAGTGCAGATCAGGTCTTTACTTTCTAACAAAGAAAAATGTAATATATAAATTTTTTATGAATAAATCAAGATATTTTTGCATGGAGTTCAGCAGATATGTCTGGAATCGATCTACATACTATTATGCATTCTCTAAGGATAAATCCTACATATAAACCAATTATCTAGAAGAAGAGAAATTTTTGCATCAAATCGACAGCAAGCTATAGAGCAGGAAGTGGATAAACTTTTGAAAGTTGAATTCATAAAAGAAGTATATTACCCAACTTAGCTTGAAAATGTCATGATAGTTTAAAAAGTTAGTGGGGCATGGAGGATGTGCATGGATTACACAGATCTCAATAAGGCTTACCCAAAGGACAGTTTTTCACTTCCTCGTATTGATTAATTAGTTGATACAACATCTGGGCATAAAATACTAAGTTTCATGGACGCATACTCTGGCTATAATCAAATAAGAATGGATCATGTAGATGAGGAAGCAACTGCTTTTCAAATTGATAAGGGATATATTGCTATAAGGTTATACCTTTTGGACTCAAGAATGCTGGGGCAACCTATCAACGCCTCATGAATAAGATTTTCAAGAACCTTATAGGTTGCTCAATGAAGATATATATAGATGATATGTTGGTTAAAAGCCTTGAAAGGGTACATCATATTTTTGATCTGGAGTAATGCTTTCACCTTCTTCGATGTTACAACATACGACTCAACCTTGCTAAATACGCTTTTGGAGTCACATCTAGAAATTTTTTGGAATTCATGGTTACTCATAGAGGTATAAAGGCTAACCCTGAAAAATCAAGGCTTTAAAAGATATGATGCCCCCAAGGAATATAAAAGAAGTTCAATATCTGAATGGGAGGATCATTACTCTACCTCATTTCTTGGCCCCGTTTGGAGATAAATATTTGTATTTCTTCAAAATACTGAAAAATGCATGAAATAAGGGATTTCAATGGACAGATGAATGCCAAGCAGCTTTCAAACAGCTTCGAACTTATTTGGCTTCACCCCCTCTTCTGTCAAAACCAATCCAAGGAGAGATGTTATATTTATATATGACTGTTTCTTCATATGCCATAAGATCAGTGCTAGTCCGAGAAGAAAATGATATTCAATGACCAATATACTATATTAGTAAAATCCTTTTCGAGATAGAAGGATGCTACCTATTGGCAAACAAGACAGCTTTGGCATTAGTATATTCTGTTAGAAAATTAAGGTCGTATTTTCAAGCTCATATGATTGGGTTTTACATAAATCTTTCATTGCGAAGTATCTTTCAAAAGCCTGAAGCTTTAGGAAGATTAATCAAATGGTCAATAGAACTAGGAGAGTTCAACATCCACTTCTTACCCAGATCAGATATCAAATCACAAGTCTTGACAGATTTTGTGGTCGAATGCACCATTCCTATTTCTGATGAAACACCAATTCATCCTTTATCTTCTCCTTGTTGGACGTTATATATTGATGAAGCTTCTGAAAGTTCTGGCACTGGAGCTGAGATTTTGTTAATATCTCCTCATCACACTACTATTGAATATAAACTATGCCTAAAATTTCCTGCAACTAATAATGTTACTTAGTACAAAGCTCTTATTGTTGGGTTGAGGCTAGATTTAGATTGTGAAGTGCAAAATTTGATAATCCATATTGACTCACAACTCATAGTCTATCAAGTAGGAGGAGAGTTTGATGCCAATAATTTACAATTAGCTCAATATTGTGATGTGGTAAAGTCACTTCTCACTCGCATAAAGAAATATGACATCATTCATATACTTCGGGAGTAAAATACTCGTGCAGACACTTTTTTGAAACTTGCTACATTATTATTTAGTAATCTTTTTAGAAGAAGATATATTGAAGAAATACACTTTCCTAGAATTGAAAGAAGTTGGGTTATATAATCAATAAACGAGTTAAATGAGTCTTCTTGGATGGATCTTATATTATCTTTCTTATAAGAAGAAGTGTTACCAGAAGATCCAATAACTGTAATGTGAATCTGAAGGTAGGCTGCTAATTTTATTGTCATTGGAGGAGAATTATATAAACAAGCTTTCAGTGGACTATATCTTAAGTGCCTTCCACCTTTAGAGGCTGATAATATGCTGCAAGAAGTTCATTCAGGTATATGTGTGGAGCATTTGGGAGGAAGAGCATTGGTCAACAAAATTGTAAGATAAGGATTCTACTGGCTGTTTT
>CM034304.1:33149753-33331151 GCA_019925795.1 Dendrobium chrysotoxum
TACACAAGTGACTTTGAGTGGGATATCTCTATATCTTCAATTCTTTATCCTTCTATGATCTCCTTGGGTTTGATGGGTCTGGATACTTAAATGAAAAGAAACTCCTCCTCAAAGGACTGTTTTCTTTTCTCTTTGGATATTAAAATCATCTTAACTTGGATCTCCAAATAAAGAGGAACTATCCCCTAGGGGATGTTCCCTTTTATTTGGATTCCAAATAGGATGATGATATCCCATTTCAAAGGTTAACTTTTACATTACAACTCAATTAAATTAAATTACATATGAGAAATTAAAGACTCTAGGTAACCTGTAGGGTTATCCTAACAAATTAATATTAAAATTAACATCCCAAGTAGTTATATATATTGAATTACTTAAATCAAGTTCATAGCCACGCTTGGCCATGCTCTTTTAATTTTAAGGGGGCTTAGCATGCTTAGCACCTGCAGGAAATTAAATAATTATATCTTAATTTTGCCCCATTCTTTTTAGCCCTGTATGATGATCATCTGGAAAAATTTCTTTGAGCATTTAGATTATTCCCAATCTAGAGGTAATCTAACGCTCATCAAATCAATCCATAAATTGTATTAACATTTAAATAAACAATCATATCAGATACTTAATTGCAACCAGTATGTAGTAAAATCCATGAAAAATTTGGCACACAATAACAGGAATGTTAAACCCCAGCCTAGCCAAAAATTAGGGTTGGTTATCCTAGCAAAACCATCTAAAGTGTGTGCAGTAGGCTTGGATATATCCTATGTTAGGTAGTAGATTGAAGTTGTCTAGTGTTTCAATTTGTTGAAGGCTTAAGGGATTTGAGTTTGAGTTTAAGTATTAATAGTTTGAAGTTAATTTTAAAATGTCTTTTAAGTGTTAAATGATTACTACATTTTTTACACCTCGGCTGTGAACTTCATTTTACCTTTCTTGGGGTAAAGTTAATAGTCTCGTAGGCCTGGGTTATCGAGTAATAAACAATATTATAAATTAATTATTTTGATTGGTTAGAGTTTAAGGGTTGATAATTTTTAATTAAATTGATTGATTACTAGTTTTAAAGATTGAGTTTGATGTTTTCTGGTTTAAAATCAAATATTAAACTTTGGAAATTTTGTAAATTATTTAATGCATTAAATTAAAGGGTCAAAATTTTACTTTTTAAATTAAAGTGAATTCTAGACTTTTAGTATTTTTCATAAATACTAGACCCTAAGGTGAGTAATTAGACACTAAGTTTGGTATAATTTGATTTTTCTATATTAAGTTATAAATTTTTAAAGTTTAGGTTAACTTTTGAACTATAGTTGACCAAAATATTGACTTTTTTGACTTTGATTTATTTCTGGTGGTTTTACATTTTTAATAAATATTAGACCCTAAGTAGAATCTAATTCCTTTGAGTTTGGTTAATTTAGAATTTTATAGAATCAGTTATGAATTTGGAATTTGACTATTTAATTAAAATTTTAAATTATTTAATTAAGGAGATTTTAATGGTTTTGCTACAAATTATTTCCAAACTTCTTAAAATCACTCCCAAAGGTCAGGAATGACCTAAGAGAGTGTTCTCAAGTATTTGAGAAATTTTTAAAATTTTTAATAATATTAAATTAATTAAATTAATTAAATATTGATTTTCCTTTAAAATTAAATTAAACTCAAAAGTGAAGTTCAGTCGAGGGGCTTTTAATTTTCTTAAGTTAAGGGTTTAATTTAGTTAATTTGATCTATTTTTATTTTTTTTGGATCTAATTTGAATTTATTATAATTTTTAGATTTTTCAGGCTTAATTAATGAGTAAATTTTGAGTTAGTTAAATATTTGACTTAATGATTTTTATAATCAATGTAAATTCACCGAAAGGTAGAGGATGTCACTAAGTTTAAGTATTTTGAATTTCATCCATATTATATGCATATTTAATTTTCTAGGATTTTTTTTAAGTTTCAAGACACGTTCTTAATTATTGTTCTTAAGTGACACTAAGTTGTGTAGGTTTGTAAATCAATGTCACCAACCCTTAAGACAAATATAAATGCATCACATCACACTAATCAAGAAGCCTAGAACTAGGTGCATGTGCATTCCTAAATATTGAAATCAAAAGATAAATCAAATAATTGAAAGCTTAATGAGTGAGCAATTAGAGGACAATTGCTCACTAATCACTCCCCATTGAGTCCATTCATTCAAGATGAACCACTGGTTAAAATTCCAAAGCCTACCCACATGCATGGAAATCGAATTTAAAAGTACAATTAAAATAAATTTTTATAATTTTAAAAGGTTGTTAAAATGTAACCTATGAATTTATAAACTCAAAATAATATTAAAATAAAATTTAGATAATGCTGGTAAAATCACTGGATACTCAAGATATGTTAAAATAATTTTTCTCAAAATTTGAAATCATTTGGATTTATAATTAATTAAATACCAAATAATTAATAATTTTAATTTTAAATAAAAGTACTTAAAATTTTGAGCAAAAATGATATATTAAACTTAATTTTTGGAAAAGTATTTAATTTTTATGGTTTTTTTTTTGAAAAAATCTATTAATTAATTTCTATAAAATTAATTAAAATCCATTAAATTTTGAAATGGCGGTGCCAGCTACGATGGGAAGGACGCAAGACGGCCTAGAATAGCAGGTTCAAACCGCGACAATCATTAGCGGCGACAGCATTTAATATCAATAATTACACCATCGTGTAATCATTAATATTAATTGACTATGACGGTGGTGGTTGCACACATTTTCTTTAACCACATTAGTAGCCCGCGCAACCATTAGATCCTCCAGTTTTTTGAATCAATAACTGTGATGTCATCATACAGGAAAATAGCTGATCAAGAGAGCGGCGCGGTTAGAAATGACCGTGGAATGACGTGATCTGGGTCGTTGATCTCAAGATTAACAGCTCAGAAAATGTATAACTCATGCAAATGATTTATTTAACCCTAATGATGAAGATCACATCTGATGAGAAAATGGCTTGATGAAAATCTATAAAATTTTAAACTGAGATTAATAAAGACTTAATGAATCATGGGGACGTGATTTCGAGTTCTGAAATGCAATTTTTAGAAAGTTATTTAACTCAAAGTATCCTAGACTAGGTTTAGAATTTACCTTGATAAAGTTGATGGTTTTAGACAATCTTAGGCTTGTTAAGCTTATTGATTGTCCACTTATAATCTTCTAGAAGACTCCACAAGCTAAAAATGCCTGGATCAAGCAGTCTAAGCCCTTGGATGGAATAATGGCTTAAGTGGCCGGAGGACCACCACCACAAGCTTTGAATAATTAAACTAGACTTAGGGAATGCAGAGGAGGTTTTGTAGAGGCAAAATGAAATGAGCCCTAGTCCTGAGAGGTAGTGAGAGAGTGTTAATGTTAGAATGAATCCTTTTTCTCTCATGAGCTCAGTTCAAATTCCCTAAATAATTTAGACGACTAAGATTGCTTTAGCTTGTAACAAAGATGCTTACCAAGTGTCTTAGGGTAGTTAGAAAGCTGGAGGAAGAGATAAAATAAGGACAATGATGTGTGAAGGGAATTTTGTCCTATTGTGCACATGGGACCATTTAGAATTATCTTAGGATTGAATTAATAGTTAAGCCAGGTTTAGGAGTTGTTTAGGAAGACTCTAGAAGAAGTTTAAATAGCTGGAGATATTTAGATTAAAGGGAAATAGTTTGAGATAGATACTTTGACCATTTAATGGCCTTTTGACTAGTTATTGACTAGTTTGACTAGTCAACTTGTCAAAGTGGCTGAGGTGGCATGTAAATGATGTTTAGGTGTCAATGGGATAGTTTACAAAGGGCCTTGGTGGTTAGATCCATTGCTTGGATGAAGTATTACATTTATAGGGAAATTTGACCATTGCTTATGAGTTGACTAAGTCAACTCAAGCATGATTTAACTCACAAGTAGGTTAGAAATAATTAAACCATAGATTGGAATGAGTTTGAGTGATTGAGAGGCTTGATTGGATCACATACATTAATTTGACTCAATTGGGTCTAATTTGACTAGACTTGGGCCTAGTTAACTAAGTCAATTATGAGCTTGGTTAAAGTGGTCCATGAGAGTCAAATCATTAAGAAAGTTGATTGAAGGGGTCTAGTGGAGTTTTCCTTGGTGGATTTGATTGAATGCATTACATTGACCTATATAGGCTAACTTTGACCAATCTTAGATCCAGTTGACCAAGTTAACTTTTGACTGGGTTAAAGTGACAAGTCAAGCTCAAATCACTAAGAAAAGTGATCAGGAGGTTTAAATAAAATTTCAGGTGGATTTGAAGTTTAATTAAATATGAACAAGGCTTAATGGTTGATTTGGTCAACCAAGTCAAATTAGGGGTTGGATTTGGGCTCAATAAGTTTGATTTGATTATTGGAGACCAATGGATGTAGTCTCATGGACTGGAATGGTCATTTCAGTCAAAATGACCATTTGGACCCTTAAGGGGCCATTTAATCAACCAGGGTTAACTTGGTCAACTAGTTCAAAATAAGGGATGAGTTTGGGTCCAACAGGTTTGATTTGATGATTAGAGACTAATGGAGGCGGTCTCATACACTGGGATGACAATTTTGGTTCAAATGACCATTTGGGCCTTAAGGGACATTTTGGTCAACATGAGTTAACTTGGTTAATCATGCATGACCAAGGCTTGGATTTGAGTCACTTGCCCTCATAATAATGTTTAGTATGCACTCAAAAAGGTTTCAAGGTTTGATTTGTCTGGGCTATGTTAAAATTTGGAGAAAATTTCAATTTTAGTCATTTGGACCCCAACTGTGTCAACCTGGATCCACCAAAGTGAATTTTAATATTCAACATGTTATAAAAAAGGTTATGGACATGATCAAGGGTCTTGAGGAAGGTCTCAAGGTCAATTTCACAATATGGAAGGTCTAGTGGCATATGCTATAAATATTTGAAGATTTTACAACCTTTTGAATTCAATTCAATTTTTGGGGCTAGAAGTCTCATAATGAGTTTAAATTTTGAGGGTTAACCATAGGGACATGCCTATTCAATATTTAATTGATAGATCATGAATTAAAGGTCATTTGACTTGGTTTTAAAGTGATTGAAAAATCACTCAAAAAGGGTTTTAGGATAGGGATCTTTAGCCCTGAATTTTGGTCAGGAATTTTTAATTTGAGCTAGATTTCAGATTTTATCGATTGAATTTGAACTATCCATATCAATTACAATTAATTAAATGATTGTTAATGATTGGATATGATTAAATCTTGATTGCATACTAGATTAACTGAAGTCTGAATTGATTGAAGTTAGGATTAATTGATGTTTGATTAAAGTCTAGGTTGGAGATTGAGTTAAAGTCTGCATTGAGGGTTGAATTGAGTTCTGGATTATTTACAACTAGATGGTTGTCAACCATCAGATCAATAGGTAGAAATCTGGATAGGTCCTTACGTCCTCATACAAAAATTAGATCAACACTAATATAATAAAAGGGAAGAATATCATAATTATACAACCACTACAGGAAAAATACATATTTTTGGCGGCCACAATCCACTAGAAATGATAATAATATGATGAAAAAACCATCTTTCCAGTGAATTTCTAGCAAAAAATGGTTCGATGGTGAAACGCGCATCAGAAATATATTTTTGGCAAAAATACTTCTATCGAAAAATGTTCTGGCGGATTTACCGGTATACTTTCATCGAAAATGTGTGCTAAGATATGCCATTTTTTGGATCCATTTTTTGGTGGTTTTATCTGGCAGCATTTTTGGCAAAATAGATCCACCAGAATTACCGATGGTGTAGCCTCTGGTCATGTTCATCGAAATGAGCGACAAAAATTTCCAACAGATAATCAGCAGAAATTTTTGACGGATCTATTCCATCAAAGTTTTTTTGTAATTCTTCGTATCATCATTTTCAATTGAAAATCTACCAGAAACCTATAGTAAAAATAAAAAATAGCACAAACTCTTAATTATTGTACAACATAACAATCCTACAATCATATAGCCAGAATATACATATATCATGACATTTTAATGTTGATGCTAAAATAATAATAAGTTTGATCAGAAGAAAATATTCTGTAATTACCAAATAGTTCTAAAACAAATATCAAGTTTTTTATATAATAAAAATGGAACATAAAATTTATAAACATGTGGTAATAAAACATTTAGTAATAATACATAGTCTACTCAGAATCTATTTCATCATTCTCCTCCTTATCCAATGCTGGCTGCTTTTCACTAAACTGTTCCCTCATTCTCTTGATCTCCTCCAATATTTGAGTTTGTTACATCCGTATATACATTTTCATGTCAGCTTGTGATTTTTGGATTTAATCTAGCTCTATTGTAAGGGCCACCACCTGGTGGATATACTAACTCTCCTAGCTACATCCTGAGAAGCTGGAGCCACCAAAGGTCATCCCCTCATATGCGTAGGCTTGCAAGCCTAATCCATAAGCACATCCTTTCTACATTCCACCAACCAATTGCGATAAAGTGCGGTAGTCATAATAATCTACAAATCCCCTAAAGGATCCCTCACCTGTTCCAATATAGATTTCTCGAAGCTATGTATACTCTTATTATAAAAGTTAACATAAGATTAATCGATTTACAGATGACACTTAAAATTTTAAACTTATATACTAATGTAGGCCTTTCTCACTCACTCATCCACCCATTGCTTGTCCTCATATCGCTTGTAAGTATGACTATACAACTTAATAACGGATGATTCTCTACCTAGTAGCTCTCTCTGCAATATACTTATATTAGCATTCATATCTAAATAAATTATCAAAATTTGTTAAAATTTTTACCTAATATTACCTGTGTTCAGTGAGTGGAATCGAGCCCTAAGTATGAAGGGAACTACCCATGCCCCCAATGTCAGAAGCTTAGTTATGTCTATTTTGGTCTCTCTTACTGGTATAATCTGGGCTACCCCAAGCATTGGTCATCTCATCCCATACACTCTCACCAATTTAGAGGGGTCGCTCGCTCGACTTCTTGCATCAGATACACTATCAGATGAGCCACTAGTCACCTTCTTGTGCCTGCCAAAGATGTTCTTGATTGATCATCTTGGGAGGGGGGGGGGGGGCATCACTAGAGCCATCTGTAAAAAAATATAAAATAAATATTAGCAACATAAACTATGACAAATTGAAGTAACTACTACTATGTTGTTAAAAAGAAATCATACAATTAATATAATTTATAAGTACTACCTAGTTGTGAAAATAAAGTAGAGCAATAATAAACTGAAGTAATTACTGCTATGTTGTTAAAAACTAAATTAATTTCTACATACATCATATACATACACCTTCTATTTAATAATTATTTATTGATTCACTTCCATATGAGGATAATTCATCTTCACAACTAATATATTCCTTATAATTTTTCTCAGTGTTTAAATCTACTTCCTCTAGCTGTAATTGACGTGTTACTAGTTACAATTTGATCGTCGACATCGTTAGCAAGATCTTTTAAGTGTGATATAAGCTCTTCTTGATGTGTTGGTGGTATTTTATGATTTTCTCAATGACTCCCTGAATTTAATCTTGATGACTACAAAAAAATCTTGTTTGCCTCATAACATAAATATGCAGGGAACATAGTATAGGAGCAGATGGAGAATGGAGCACTAGTGATGATTGAGAGAGAATGACCACCAGTGGTGAATGGACGGTGAACGAGAACCAATGATGAACCCACAGGAGATAATTTTTGTGAATGGGAGCTGGAATGGGAGGAGAATTTACGTAATAAGAGGGCAGATGGGCTAGGTAGGAAATAGGCATTTTTCTGGTGGATATTCCAGGGGCTAATCCATTAGTACCTTGTTGGTGGAATTTTTACCAAAATTAATTCAATGGGTTTAAGTAAGCCGACGAACATTCTACCGGAATGGTTCTGACAAAATTTTTATCGGAACATTTTGTCAGTTTTATGCAGACTAGCAGATTCCCTGATAGCTTTTTTGTTGGAAAGTTTTTGGTTGTATATCCACCAGATATTTTAACTAGCTTCCATAAAAAAAACCACTAGTATTTCCATTATAATTTTTAGTGGTCTTATATCCGTCAGAAAGTTCGTTGGAAAGAACTATTTTTCCTATAGTGAATATATGATAAAATTAAAAAAAGTTGTTAAAGTTAGAGTGTCGAGGTGCTCATTCATTAATTCTTTTGATATTCTAAAGAATTTGATTTAGATTTCAACTTATGGACCTTAGCTTCATCAGGAGTATGCCATTTGAACCCGATCAAGATCCCATGGTTCCATTGTCTCGGGCCGTCGTGGTCCCTAGTTTACTTAGTTAGAGGAGGTAGTCGACCCAACCTGATCGAAGGATCCTTATTGACAGCCATGGGTTGCTTCGTCCAAAGGTGCCTTATAGACTTGTGGTGGATGTTAGTTTAAGGAGATAAATTTTGGTTAAATTTAGCTAACGAAAAGCTTATTGCCTTATCGAGTGCACCCTATAATTCATTATTAAAGGGGATTTTAACCATTGAGGAACATATGAGCTTTGGCCATAACCGTGATAGTAATATACGTGTCGTATAAAAGATAAGTAAAGACTGGTTGACTCGTTGGTTGGAGATTGATTAATCTATACAGGATGGTGGGCCGACGGGCTTTCTTTTGCATAAAGTGGTTTGATGTTATCCTCTACTAATTCACATGATATATTGGTTGGAAGTTATAAAAAGATTATTACTGTGTTGACGGGTAAAGAGTGATGACTCCATTTATTGAGCCAACAGTTTACTAACTCTGATACTAACACTAAAAAATATCGTGATAGCCAAGACTCTTGCTTATTTAGTGTAACTATTGAAATGCATATTTTTGAGGTATTATTCTTATTATTGTATGAATTTATTAGTATTGTATGGATTTGCTGTTATTACATTATTCTACTATTTCTGCCACTAGATTATTATTATTATCGATATGAATATTGATACTATTCAATAATATTGATTCAATGTACTCATACTAAGCATGTGATATACTGAGTATGTGATATAGGAGGCCTAAATGGCATGTATACATTCTTATATGATTTTACTGTATTGATTTAATTTTGATAGTCTTTATCGATGTTTTGATTTGATGTTTTATCCAATTACGAAGACATGATTTATTTATAGATTTGACACTCATACTTGATTATTATTTTACTAACTGCTATACCGTAATATTTTTTTTCTTACAGATTTTACTGCTACTGTATTTGAGTTTTACTATTCGTCCACTTATTCAATAATATATGGCTACTACTACTATGATTTGATCTTTAAAATGTATATTACTCTTTTATCATTCTTTGAATTCAGTTATAGATTTTGGTGACCTGCTGGACTTTTAGCTCATTATATGTGATTAAATGATTCCAGCTTAGGGTAGGGGAGTAAGAGTGTGAGGTTAGTGATGATTCTTTAGGTTTTATTTCTTTTTTTTTTTTATTTTTCTTTATACTCAGGATATAATAGTTGTGATATGATTGTGTAGATCCTGAGTAGTGTATATAATTTTTTAAAATAAATATAAATATGTACATTAATATTTTGAATTATAGAATCTATTTTTTTTGTTATTATTGAGAGATGATATTAGATAGCCCTGGTTGTTATTATTAAAATATTAAAAGAATAATTCTTCCAATTTAGATTATGGGGCATCACATATGTAGGCGTTTTAAAATCTTATTAAATTAATATGCATACTTCTTAAGGTGGCAAATCGCTTCTTAAGGTGGTAGCACTCTTCTCAGGAAAGTCACTTGCTTCCTAAATCTACTACATGCATCCTAAAGGCGTTGGCACCCTACTCGATGCTTCATATTTAAATTTAGAAAATTCTATTTTAATGCAAGAGGGGTATTTTTAAATATTCTTTTGTGCAAGTGATTATCATTAAAAAATTGTGCAATATCTAATTTGAAATTCAAGAAATGCTTTCTATCTACTTATACAAATGTTGGCTATCTGATGATGCAGAGGCATATTAGGTTTTAACCATTACATAAAGGAGAAATGTTTAGTTCATGTTGTCTTCTTCAAGTTATCATTAGCATAATTTGTAGAGGATATTTGCTCAGTAGGCACTATAGATCAAGCTCTTGCTTGTGAGTAAGTTACATCATCTGCTATGAATCTCCTATTATTGCAAGTAGGCTAGTTGTGTGCATTACCAATTTCCTGCTCTTGCTCACAAGTGAGTTATATTGTTGTGCTAGTTGATTGATATTACCTGCAGGAAGGCTGATATATTTGATTATGAGCCTGTTGATCTTATCTGTATATGAATTATTATGGACACTACGAATTCTTGTTCCTACTCACAGGTAAAGTTTGTTGTTGTTGCCCATGGGCAGATTGCTCGGCATTGCAAGCTCCCTACACGTGCCCATAGGTATGCTACCACATTGTTATAGTTTTTAGTGCCTGCCCATAGGTGAGTCATTATGATCATTGCAAGTACCTTTATAAGCAAGTTATTTGCTTATTAGAAGTCCCTTGTTAACATCGTAGGCGAGCTGCCATTTATATTACAGGTTTCCTACTGTTAGCTTTTAACTTTACAAATTTTGTTTAATTATAAGTTTGACTTAAGTTCATTTAGGTTCAATTCCCTATAAATTTGTTTAGTCTGAATTTTAGTGTATTTTTTATTGTGTAGGTCATTTAATTTTCTCAGTCTAATAATAATTAAGACAAAATTTTGGCAGCCTCCCGACAACACTTAAATTATATGGTACAAATCATATGTACTTATCAAAACCTATGGATCTACACAGTATGCTCTTCCATATGCATGGGATATGCTAAAATGCTAAATGAATAGTAACCATATGCATATCATGTATATTATATTCAACTTCAATGCATTTTTACTTATTCATTTTGTAGTTAATATTTTTCCTACTTATTCAGTTAAAATGCCATATCAATCAAATCACCAATAAAATTCTAATATCAACTCATCAAAATTTTCATAATAATGATATCTACTATATACAAAAAATTACATGGTAAAAGTTCACTAAAATAGGAGATATCACATTTTTTTATCCATTTTAGAAGAGAGAAAATACATTGAACTCATAATCATTGAAAATGGATGCAAACTAGAGTTACTTATGATGATTAGAGCAACTTTTATAATAGGGTTGACAAGTATAAAATGCTCAAAGGCCTTCTCCTTCTTCTCTCTCTCCTCTCCTCACTCCTTCTCTTCTTCCCTTCCTCGGTTCCTTCTCCTATAAGAAATGAAGTGAGGGGAGTAGGGCTTAGTAGAGGAATATATATATATATAAGTTCAGTGTGTGCCACGGGGACACTCATGAGACCCAACGCCGTTGCGTTGTATGCCGCCTATATAGTTACTGTAGAACTGAGAATAGTGGTGCCATGGTACCAATTTGGAAGTGCTTCCAAATATCGCATCTTAACTCAGCACCACAACACTCCCCTTCAAAACTTTTATAATTTTCAAATAACCTTAATTTATAGCATTTTGGTTTGTTATAGCTTTAACATAGACAAGCATGTACTTTAAGGCTTGAACTCACTAAAAAAAGCCTCGAAGGAAGATGACATTGACATAGGGATCTCAATATCCTAGCGAGTGGAGAGGGAGACTTATAAATTGTTGGAGTTATCATAGTTGAGGCAATGAGGAGTTTCTAGGCTGAGGGTGATTGCACCCAATTCCGTAAAGGCTTGACATTTATGAACTAAACATCCTTTGTTATAGAGAGGGATCCCACAAAGGTTGCCAAATATTACACCACTAGAGTCACCCCCATTGTAGAGTGCTTGATTAGGAGGAGAAAATTTTTAATATAGTAAACTTAAGGGGGGCTCAAAAAATTAAACATAAAGATTCAAAGTCCTTGTATATAAGCTAGTTGCTTATTGAGTCTGGGAAAACCCCTCCAAACCATTGAATAAGTTACAAAAACTTGCTCAAGATCATGTGGATACTTTTCTTGCTTGAGGGTATTTACACATGGCTCCTAGACATAGCTTATTCAAAAAAAAAAAAAAAATTTGTACCCCCACTTATCGCTAGTGATTGCTCAACCTCCTCTAGCATGAGATCATGGCTATCAATGTGGTCCACATAAGAACGATTTGATGCCACCTTAGGAGTAGAAGTATTTATCTCAGATATAACACTTGCCATGACAGGTAGTCACTTGTGAGTTCCTTGTAATGTGAAGACTCTTCTAGTGTGTCACACATTGAGGGGCACATCACTGAAGCTTGAGGACGGAACCACCATTTCCTTGCTCGACTCAACCATTGGGGCCTACTCGGCTCAGCCTCCTTCACCTTACTCAGCTTAATCTTTGCAGCCATACCAAACTCAATCTCTACCACTATACTCTGATAGCTATTTGCTAGTTTTCTCAGCTCAATCACCGCCACCACCTTCTTCTCATGAACTTGGTTATTCTTCCTCCTTCAACCTCCACTACCTTACACTTGTGAAGAAGGGCCATTTTTAATTATACATGTCTATATATTTTGAAGGGCTCAAATCAATCATCTCTCAAGCAAGCTCGAAGAATACAACAAGGGAAATAGAAAGAAAAGAGTGCAGCTATATTGGAGCCCTTCACTCTATTTATAGCTAGAGATGATATAGGGGTCACATCAATATCATAATAAAAATCTTAGAATTTCCACTTCAGGCAACAATAGAAGCTAGGCACAAATTTTTATGTAATCTCATTTTTATCAATTAGTGAAGATAATAAATGAATTGCTTTTAAATTCCCTTGTTCTTTTCACAAGTCACTCTTGAATGGAGAATTTGAATCAAGAAACTAAATGTATATCAAAATGCTTATATAGGTAAATCATAGGTATCTAAATAGGTTACTATTTAGAATAATGGTTACTACAATATTTAGTCCACCTATAATGATCTGAATTGAATATAGTAAGAACTTATAAGTTCATTTAATGTTGTTAAGATTCTATGAGATTTTAGAATTTATTTTCCTAATTGAATTCTGCCAAAAAGAGTTTGTGATTTAAACTATAAAATTGAAACATGGTAAGTAAAAAATTTCTTGGGAGCACTGCATCACTATGGTTTAGACGTTGTGGCGCTACCCTCTCTGTTTGTTACCGTAGCAACATGTAGGTAAGGAAACACTCATTCTCAACTAGTTTATCTAGAATACTTAACCAAACAAGACTTTGCTTAAATGTTGCTCACGCTAATACAATCCAATCCCCTCAATATTCATCCTTAGCTAAGGCCATCTAGCCTTTGTAGATGTCTTATTCAAATCTGTAAGAATCACAACATATAGAGTCTATGTGCTTATCTTTGTTGGTTATGCTTTTCTCTAGCTCACAATCATGATTATCCTAAGGAACACTACTCAACTAGAAGGACTTGCCTTCATATTTCATCCCAAATACTCATCTAAGGCACTTGCCCCCGATCGAAGACTCACCAAGATACTCGATGAGGGCTTCCTTAAGCCACATCAAGTTTAGAGGGCCACTTGTACAACATTCATCATATTTGTGTCATTTTGTATCTAACACATCATGTATTCTATTTCTATTTTTTTAGATATAGCCTTTTTTATAACTCTTTTAACCATATGAATAAAGAATTAAAATGCATATTTTGGACTTCACACTTTTTTAGTATTCACATAGATATTTGTTCTTCTCATTTACTCTCCATACTTATTGATTTTCTCACATGGTTTTCTCACTCTAACCTTCTAAATTTATTAATAGGGTCAAGTGCCAACCATGGATAAATTTGGATCGAATAGTAATAATGAGAGCTGACATTAATGAGATGACAAACATCAATCAATACTTACCTAACCAGTAATTATAACATAGTATCTTTGTGCAATAAAGCTTGAGGTTCAAGTTGCGATGGTGAAGAACTCGAGACATTAAAAATAATCACATAAAGATAATGATGTAAAAAAAAACACAAAGCAACACCCATCATAAGCACAAATGTCAGTTATGGTAGATTTAAGGCCCTCATAATGATAGGCCTGAAGGTAACAACAAAGCTAGGTTTAAAGGCCATGAATGCATCAACCTTAATGTTGGTTAAGCTCAGAGGTAATGACTATGATAAGTTTATAGGCACCATAATGACAAACATAATTACAACAACTATAATAAATTTAGCAATAGTGATTATTATTTGCATAAGATGGATGATAATAATAAACTAAAAGCTCAATACAACAATAAACTTAAAGGAAATGGTTGTTATGGGCATAAAGGTGACTTGATTTACAAGCCTAAAGGTGATAATTATGGTGATAATGAATTTGAGGGCTTCAATTATGATTGCTTTAAAAGTTATATAGTGTTAAATCCATTGATAACTATTAGTGAATTGATTAATAATGTTGTTAATATCAAATGTGATAGACAATCTTATCTAAACATTATTAAAATTAATAGTGAGACATTAGGAAATATTAATATGAGCAAAGGTAAATTGATAGTGGCAGTGTATTATTAATGATAATAATGATAAGCATTATCAACAACCCATGTGGAATTAGTGAGCGGTAGCACTTCATAATTAGTAAAATTAGGATTTTGTGAATGAAATAATTTCTTTTTATGTTGACATCACTTTTAGATGCATTTGTCACACTCACATCTTCATAGTTTAATCTAGTACGTGCAGTAAGCTTGGCATTTGAGCCGATTAGAGATGACTTTCTTATTATTTTTTAAAGCAATTTTTAGTACAAAAATTAAAATTTTTGTATTAAAAAGCTATTTTAAAAAATAGTAAAAAAGCTATCATAAATGAAGTCTCCATTTGAAATAACTTTCTTACTATTTTATAAAGCAGTTTAGTACAAAAAAATTTTAAATTAATTTTTTTTATACTAGAAAGTAATAAAAAAATTATCCCAAAATTGGCTAAGCTTTCTTACTACTTCTTAAAGCAGCTTTCTAATAAAAAAATAAAAATTTTTATACTAGAAAGCTACTTTAAAAAATAATAATTGATATATCGCCAAAAAATCATCTTGATCGGGCACGAATCTCGAGGAAAAACTCAAGTTGGAAATTTCAAAAATTAATTCGGAGACCATTTAAACTCCGATTTCAGCAAGCTTATAGTCGAACTGAGCATCTCGGAAATACGAACCCAACGACACCAAATTCGACTCAATCCGAGCCCAAATGAGTCCAAACCAAGTACCCGAAGCACTGTTGAAGCATCAAACAGCAATTTGAGTTACCAAACAGCCTCCGATTTTGACGAGCTTATAGTCGAATCGAGCGTCTCGACGAGACGAATCCAACGAGCCCAAGATCGCAGAATTCTGATACCATTAAGACCTTAAGATGCTCAATAAACGGTTCATGATCAAGGGATTCAATATGAGCCGTTCATCCGGATCACTCCTTATTTGCCCCTGATCCCTCACATATTTACGGGCTATGCCACTCCAGAAAAATTATAAATAGCCCCTCATTTCTCTTAAGAGGGTACCCAAGCCAAGAAGAGAAGAAGAGAAGAGAAGTCTAGGAGGGAACAGCTCCTCCTCGACCACCGCCGGAACTCCGCCGGAACACCACCGAAGCACCCGAGGGACGCCGGAGCTCTGCCCGACACAGGAGCAACATCGGAATTCTGCCCGACGCCAGAATTCTACCCGACGCCCGAGTGACGTCGGACTTCTTTCCAAGTAGCGCCGGAACTCTGCTTGGCCTTGTAACTGATACTCATTGTAATCTGATCGTCCTGAATTTAAAGGACGATTCAGCCTTGTGTATTTCAAACAACATTAGTGGAACTCTTTCAATTGGGCGTGGCCCCGTGGTTTTTTCCCTTTCCAGGATTTCCACGTAAAAATTCTGGTGTTACTATCTCAATTCTGTTTTGTGCTGGATATACGTATAACGCTGAGACGAAAAATTAAAATCTATCGCCGCGTATATTTGAGTCCGCAACAATAATAAAATATCCCAAATAAAATTTAAATCAAACTCACACACATATCATATATATATATATATATATATATATATATATATATATATATATATATATATATATATAACTTAAATTTAAAATCTCTTACTTAAAAGTCAAAATTCTCAACCAACTTTATTAAAATGAATTGCGTAGAACAGCACAAAGTAGAAGGTAGAAGGTATTGACGTATTACTCCATGACATAAACACATGACGTCACCCTATAGTTATATTTAAACGCAGAAGAACAGATCTAGCCGCAACTAAAGACTCGCCATTCGTATATATAAATGTGGCACCGGCTTCCTTCCTCCCACAGAACAAGCAAAGATAGAATTTATAAAGAGAGAGAGATATTCAAAGCATAGTTTCTCTTTCTAGGTCAACAATGGCGGCATCGTCTTCCTTAAAGTTTCTCCTTGCCGACTTTGCCTCTGGCTCTCCCTTCATTCCCTCAAAATACATACGACCGGTCGGCGACCGACCGGAGCTTGATGGCGTCGAAAACTCAGGTGAAGCCATCCCTGTGATTGATCTTTCAGGTCTGAATGGGCCTGATCGCAACAAGGTGGTCACTGAAATCGGCATGCATGCAAAAATGCTGGCTTTTTCAAGGTATTTTGCTCCTTATGAACTTGGTTTATTCTTCAAACTAAAGACTGAGAAAATTACAATGTGAGATCTTTCTTGCTTTTTTGAAAATTGAGGGCTACGTTTCGGCCATTTCATTTATCAAAACTTATGACATAAAAAAGTCATAGTAAAATAAAAGGTAAAATTTCATAGAAAAGTAAAAAAGGAATATTGCTCTATAAAAATAAGCAAACAAAAAGAAAAAAGTAACCATTATGGACTCATGGGGAAAAGCCAACAGGAGAGAGAGGATAGTATATGATATCATCGGCTCTTCTTAGTTATGTGACATGATTCTTTTGGTGGGGCCAAAATTTATATGTTTCACTTAAACACTAAAATTATAAGTTATTTTTAAAAGAAAATTCATAAAAAAAGTTCTTATTATTTATTTTATGTAGATGTTTTAGCTCATCTTAATCTAATTTTTTTATTAATGGCAGAGACTGGGCTTTGTTTGGGACGGCTTTCTAGTAAAAAAATTTATATGATTCTTTCTTATTGTTTCTTAAAGCAGCTTTTTAATAAAAAAATTTTAATTTTTGTACTTAAAAACTGAGAAAGCCATCCCAAACGAAGCCTTAGGCTTAGTTGGATACAACTTTTTTTTTTATTTTCTAAAGCAACTTTTAAGTACAAAAATTTTTAATTTAAAAATTTCTTGTACTTGAAAATTACTTAAGAAAATAATAAGAAAGCTGTCACAAACGAAGCCTTCATTTAAAACAACTTTCTTATTAATTTGCTTTTAGGCTACAATTACAATTTCTCTTTGACCACTATTTTTTTGCTACTTGCATGAAATTTTTATACTAAGAAGCTACTTCTTACAACAGTTTTAAACAAAATTACTTTCTCCACAGCAGCTTTAAACTACTTTTACAAAAAATTATGACAGCCCCAAATTGACCCTTAAAAGGTTCTTCTCAATTTAAAATTGAATTTTAAGATGATGCAGTTGTCGTCAATGGCGAAGGGGTGGGTGTTGTTGGCGTGATGGTGAGGGCTAGTGGTGGTGGAAGATGGAGGGATGGTGGCGATAATATTTATTATAATTGTGGTGGTTATCAATGTGATGGTGGAAGGGGGTGATAGTAACAATTGCGAGTTTCGATGGTGGTGGAGATAGCAGCGAGTGGTGGTGGGGTTATGTTAATGATGCTTAAAGTATCTAAAATTTTTTAATGTTTTAATATTCTAAAAACAACTTGATTTATTATCTTAAATTCTAAATATAAATATAAAAAATTTGGAGCGATCGTACATGTCCCTGTTATGTAGTCATATGGTTGAGAAATTATTCTGTGCGGACGCCGGACGGGAAGAACCGTCTGGTCATGTGAGTGTACACAGTGTGTATAAATTTGTATATAGTGTGTATAAAATTTATGTTAAAATAAATTAAATAAATAATATTTAATTAAATTATAAGAAAATAAATTTTTTTTCTTAGGGCATAAAATGAATACGCACTGTATTATTTTGCAGCATAAAACAATTATCTTTTAATTATAAATTTATAAACATATATTTATATTTTCATTAATTTTAAATAATTATATTATATTTCACATTAGTTTTTCCTCACAAAATATTTCATCGAAAAAGAATTTGACACAAATAGAACTATTTTTAATATTAATCAAAATATAAAAAAGGTAAGGAATTATATAAAAGGCAATTAATGATTTTGAAACATTTATAAATTTAATATTTATTTAATAGACTAGTTTTAATAACACGCCATATAAAAAATAAGTTTAAAAAAGACTATTGACTATTACTTATCATGTGCTATTATAATGTATTATTTAAAAAATGATATTTAAAATATAACTTATGAGCTAAAAAAACATTTTTATCATACAATAGAAAATTCATCATTGATTTTTACATGTTTAATATATATGTGGAAAAAATTAAATAAATGGATCAACACTAGAAAAAATAAATATTCATAAAAAACTAATTTAATATAAATAAAAAGATTATCAAATTTTTTATATAATAAGGAAAATAATAATTTTAATTAAAAAAGTTTATATCAGGATATTTTGCTATTTGTAGATCTACATTAAAATAAAATAATAAATAAATACATTTTATTGCAATTATCAAAAATAAGTTTTAAAATTTTGGTGAGGATGATTCCATGACCCAATTTTTTTTCATTTTAATTATTATCTAATCATACAAGAAAACTTGTTTTTTTATTATTTATAAACAATTTAAAAAATAATCATTTGTTTTTATCATGTAATTTACATAAAACATTTATCATTTACAAATAATTATCCTAACTCTTTACCTATATTTTAATTATTTTTAGAGCTCCTAAATACTTATTATTATTATTATTATTATTATTATTATTATTATTATTATTATTATTATTATTATTATTATTATTATATTTTTTTCTTAAACAGGTGAAAAAGCATGACATTCCTAAAGAGGTCCTCCACCACATGCTTCCACGCTTCCAAGGCCTTCTTCCATCTTCCTAAATTAGTAACACTAAAGAACTACTCCGACGACCGCACGAAGAGCACCCGCCTCTCCACCAGCTTCAACATTGCAACGGAGAAGCATTCGAGCTGGAGAGACTATCTCCGCCTCCACTGCCACCCAATCGAAGCCTCATAATGAGTGGCCTTCGCAACCGCCCTCCTTCAAGCCGGCGGCAGCTGACTATACCTTGCAATTTCGATGCCTCACTCTCTCTCTGTCTCTCTCTGTCTCTCTCTCTCTCTCTCTCTCTCTCTCTCTCTCTCTCTCTCTCTCTCTCTCTCTCTCATCTCTCTCTCTCTCCCCCCCCCCCCCCCCCCACTCTTAGGCTAGCTAGTTCATGCTTATTAACAAAATTCAACTATTACTCGCAAACAAATTTGTTGGGATGTTATCTTCTTGGGCACTGTTGACCATGGGATGGAGGAATAGGATCAGAGTTACTTGTGTGAGCTTAGAGAATCTCTGATACAAAATAAGAAGGAAATAATTAACATCTTCATTCACTTGATTTGAACAAAATAGAAAATGCACCACAGTTTTTACTTGATATCAGAACTAATGCCAGCTTTTTTAGATCGAGATATCGCATGTAAACGCACTTCTTGTTAATCCAAACAATCCTTATCACTCACTTTCCCTAAACAAGTCAAGAAAGCTCTCCATCCTTAGCCCACCCTTCCAAAACTTATCAGTATAGTCCCCGTATGTGAACTTCTTATACAACCTAGGATGCTCCTCGTCAACTAACTCCCCAGTCGCCTCTACCACCTTCTCAGGCCCCGGACAGTAAAACATCAGCATCGACAACCTCTCCATGTCCTTGTTCACCACTGCTCGATGTAGCACGCTCATGTACCTACCATTGCTCAGCACCTGAAGCTGATACCCAACATTCACCACTAGCTCACCAACTTTCGTCTCCACCACCACCCATTTTCCATCCCTCATCACCTATAGTAACAGAGATTTAGAATTCAAATTCAATGGGTGTGTATAAAACCTTAGAGACAACTTTTTTTTTTATAGCAAAAAAAAAAAAGTGTAAGGATATCTACCTGCAAACCGGACAATTACTATCCGCAGTGCCCGTAGGCGGAGCTCATGTATGGCTTGCCAGAGCATAAGGACCCTAATGTTATCAAGATTTTGATGCAGTATGGGATGTCCGGTTTACAGGTAGATATCCTTACACTTTTTTTTTTGTGATGAAAAAAAGTTGTCTCTATTGTTTTATGCACACCCATTGAATTTGAGTTCTAATTCTCTGTTACTATAGGTGATGAGGGATGGAAAATGGGTGGCGGTGGAGGCAGAAGCTGGTGAGCTAATGGTGAATGTTGGGGAACAGCTTTAGGTGCTGAGTAATGGCAGGTACAAGAGCGTGCTACATTAAGCAGTGATGAACAAGCACATGGAGAGGTTGTCGGTGCCGACGTTTTATTGTCCGGGGCCTGAGATGGTGGTAGAGGTGGCTGAGGAGTTAGTTGACGAGGAACATCCCAGGTTGTATAAGAAGTTCACATACGGGGACTATACTGATAAGTTTTGGAAATTTGGGCTAAGGATGGAGAGCCGTCTCAACTTGTTTAGGGAAAGTGAGTGATAAGGATTCTTTGGATTAACAATAAGCGCGTTTACATACAATATCTCGATCTAAAAAAGCTGGCATTAGTTCTGATATAAAGTAAAAACTGTGTGGTGCCTTTTCTATTTTGTTTGAATCAAGTGAATGAAGATGTTAATTATGTCTTCTTATTTTGTATCAGAGATTCTTTAAGCTCATCACGCAAGTAACTCCGACCCTTTTCCTCCATCCCATGGTCAACAGTGCCTACGAAGACAACATTACAACAAATTTGTTTGCGAGTAACAGTGGAATTTTGTTAATAAGCATGAACGAGAGAGAGAGAGAGAGAGAGAGAGAGATAGAGAATAGCTCTAAATTTTACTAAATTGATGTTAAAAGGTACAAAATAATGAAAAGATTTGATTGAGAATTTAAGATTGAACCTATGACTCCATGGGTTAAGATACAATACTACATGAACGATGACTACATTCAATAAAAATTATATAAAATACTTACAATCACTAGCTAGAAAATGAATAAATATAAATTTGAATTTATTTAATTACATAAAAAATTCATTACTTTCAACTAAATGGTGAGAAGCTTCTCATGGAGTCTCTAGCAACTTCAAGTTAAGCTAGCAAGTTGGTGTGCTTGGGGACGTCTTTGCCAATTGGTGACTGGGCTTTGATAGTTTCCTTGGCTTTGAAAGAGCCTCATCCCAGAAGATGAAAAAAGTTGAATATCGACACTTCTACATGGAATTTCATGAATGCTAGCCTTTTTATGAGGGGTTGTCCTAAGGGTGTCCTTTACCACCTTTATCATCTCTTCCAATTGTACATAGAATGCCTCTGGAGGCCACCAACCTCGAGCTAGTTGCACTTGATGTGACTTTGCTCAAAGCTAAAAATGCCACTATATAATTGTTAACCTCATCTTTATATGAGGTTAACTAAATCCACATCAACTCAAGTCAAATCAAAGAAAATTTTAGTTCAAAATCAAAGCAAAATCCAAAACCTCTCAAATGCAATCCATCTCATACCTTAAGTGCACTTAAACTCAATGTGAATCAATTCATGGTGAGTTGACTCGGTCAACTCACATAAATTATTCAAATGTCCCATATACATTTTCATCAAATCCAAATTCCACAACTATACATGTTGAAAAAGGGTTTTGAAAAATTTAATTTTCTTTAGGGATTTTAATTTAGGATTTCAGTCTCGAAATAGAACACGTCACCATGAACGATATATCACCTCAGGAGGTAAAGATATAATTCTCTAGTGGGTTTAGATAACGAGACTGAAGATTTCATCTGGGCTAAAATAGTCAAATTCAAGGAAGGACGACATATAACCCCAAAGGGTTAAGATGACATTCTATCGAGCATTTAACTATAATAACCTTGATGAGAGATCACTAATTTCATATTTAGGAGTATGATAACAAAGGATATATCCTCCCAAGAGAAAAAAATATCATATGTTATCAATTACCCGAATATGATGATAATGACCGTTATTGATTTAATTTTTTTCAAAGAAGACTAATTAAGTTTTGAAAATCATATATGGGTTCCAAATCTCCTATGAGCACAAGCCCTTATAGTTAATTACATTATAGGAGATCGAAGTCTCCTACGAAAACTCTCGATTAAAATAACGGCAAAAATTCTATTTAAGGATTTCAAGGATTGAATATCAAAGGAGGGTGAATTCAGAGTTTGAACAGGGATTGGATCAAATTTTGAGCAGTTATTTTTAGAGTCAAAGGAGGAAGGGTAGGAGATATTTTGGGATTCTGAAACAGTTCAGAAGTACCCTGACCTAAGCTAAGTGTTGGGCTTTAAATTTTAGATTGAGAGAGTGTTCAGTTTAAGTTGATTAATTTATTAAAAATTTGAGATTATATTCATGAAGGTTGGGGACTTATAATTCAAAATTTGCTCCTGATCATAAATCTAAATTTGGACACTAGATCGTAGTAGTCTGAACCTAATTAATGTAGTGCAAAATCTGGACTTACCCCAGCTTAGATTGAGGAGCCAGCTAACCATCTAGGCGATTAAAATTCATGAGTCCAGTCATTTTTATGAAAGAGTGGTAGGGACGTTGTAATTAAGATTTTTGAGAGTTAGGACCGACATCTAGAGCTCGTCCTAATTGGTCCCTTGACTTATATGGGATGAAAATGCTAAAGAGAGATGAAATTAAAATTTTAGACCCACATTTAAGTTAGTTTCTAATGTAATGCATGCTGATCGACTTGATTAATGCTTAAAAATAAAATGAAGTAGTTTTAAAAAGGCTTAAAATAGATTTTATCCTAGAGTGCACAAACTCTCCTTGACAGATCTACACCCTCATATGACAGGTGATCTGCCAGAACCCACAGGCAGGGAGGTGCATAACAAATGAAAAGAAAATACAGCAACATGTTATGAGAACCACTGATGGCCCCGGGCTTACTTTTTAAAGGCGTTAGAGTTTCTATGTTATCTTAAATTTTTTTTATTAAAGTTTAAGTAAAAGAATTTTTCATACCCTCACGAGCCTCAGCGTATTTAGGCAAAAACAAAAATGGCACACAATCACCAAAAAACTAAAAAAAGCAAGCAACCTTATACATAATCAAAGTAAATCAAACACATTAATATAATTAATTCCTTAAAGTAAAGTTTGTAGGCAAATGCCCCATTTATTACAACTTAGGGTCTGCAGGAATTAAAAGTGGTCGGGCACCACTGACAACAACCCAGATTCTAATCCTAGTACAGATGCAAGTGACTTTGAGTGGGATACTCTTTGTCTTCAACTCCTCGATCTTCTCTTTTTTGAACTCCTTTGATTTCCTCATAGCTAGATACCCAAATAGAAAAGAAAACTTTTCCCTCAAGGGGAATGTTATTTTTTTCACTTTGCATAGTAAAGTGATCCAAATTTAAACTTCCAAATGAAAAAGGATTATTCCTCTAAAAGGTATCTTTCCCCTTTGGAATCCAGCCTTTGGATCCATGTATCCCAAACTCAAAGTGCAACTTTCACAATTCAACATTTCAAATGAATTATATTAATATAAAAAATAAAATTCTAGACTCTCCTGCAAGTTTATCCTAAGCATTTAATAATCAAATTAATTCCCAAGCAGTTATATATATTGATAAAAAAGTACACACACTTGGCCACACTCCTTTTTTATCTAGGGGCTAACAAGTTGAAGCACCTGTAGTATTTATATTTATTATTTATTTATCCACCTTTATTGCCCTACAAGAGCGTGGCCACTTGTAAAAAACTCAATGAGCATCCAGATCATTCCTAACCTAAAAGTAAATTAGCACCCATCACATTAATTCACAGAGTGCTGTAAAGAAAGTAAGCAAACACATCAATCAATTTTTAATCACAGCATGCAATGATATCTAAAAAAAAAAAAGACACAGTAAAAAAATAAACACCGACCTAGGTTAGATCTAGAGTCGGTTGTCCTAGCAAATCATTTAAAGTGTGTGTAGAAGGTCGTGTAGCTGGGGTAGATCCTAAGTTGGGTTATTTGTAGGAATTATCTAGAGTTTGAGTTTATTGAAGGTTTAAAAGGAGATTTGATTAAAGTTTAAATATTAATATATTAAAGTTTAAATTAAGTATATTTTAATAATTAAATGAATAATAACTTTGTTCCTCACTGAGGCTGTGAAGTTTATTTCACCTTCCTTGGGGCTAAATGAATAGCCTCGTAGGCCTGGGTTACCTAGTAGTAATCGGAGTTGATTAAATTGATTTAATTCATTAGAAATTAAGGATTAATTAATCACAATTAATTTAATTAATTGCTAATTTTAAAAGTTAAATTAATTTATATTTTCCATCAACAGATTTGTGGTGTTGTGCCACCAGGTTCGAGGAACTAGACCTCCTTAGGACACGTAGCCCCGTAACCCAGAGTAGTCCATCCTAAAAACCTTATTGATTTAGTTAAATTAAGGATTTTAATTTGGTTAAATAATTAAAAATAACTTAATTTTGATGTTTAACACTCTATTGAATCCATTCATGGTGTTGTGCCACCAGACTTAAGGAATCAAACCTCCTTAGGACACGTAGTCCCGCAGCCCGGAGTAGTCCATCCAATAAATTTCATTTTTAGAGTAGATATTAAATATTTGAGTATTGGTTGAGTGTTTTATTAATTAATTTAAGATTTTTTGGAATTTTAATTAATTATTAGATTTTTTAGATTTATTACAATTATTTAATAGCATTAATTTAGGGTTTACAAGTTGACTTTTTAAACTAAAGTTAATTTTCAAAGCTTTAAATTTTTAATAAATATTAGACCTTATAATGAGTATTTAGACTATTAGTATACTCAATTTGAAGTTTTTTATGAAAAGTTATGATTTTTCGAAGTTTTGGTCCCATTTTGACCTAAGTTTGACCAAATAGTTGACTTTTTGACTTTGACCAAATTTTAGAGGTTTGCCATTTTTAGAAAATACTAGACCTTAAATGGAGTTGAATGACATAAAGTTTTTTTTAATTTGGATTTTTCTGTAATTAGTTATGAATTTTCAAAGTTTCCTCAATTATTTGAATTTTAAAATTGCTTAATTAGAAAGGTTTTGATCATTTTGATCCAAACTCATCCCAAACTAAGTGGAATCACTCCCAAAGGTCAGAGATGACCTATGGGAGTGTTTCCAAGTGTTTGAAAATTATTTAGAATTTTTAATAATTTTTAATTAATTATTAATTTTTGCTAAAAGTCAAATTAAAGTCAAATTAGAGATCTGATGATAGGGCTTTTATTTTTTCTTGATTAAGGGTTGAATCTTGGTCAGTTAGAGGTATTGTGTGTATTTTTTAGATTTAATTATGATTTATTAGAATTTTTTAAAGTTTAAAGACTTAATTAAGGATTTGATCTTAAATAAATTAATTAAGGAACTTAATGATTTCCAAGATTAGTGGAAAAATTTCTATGGGCTGGGCATGTCACTAAGTTTTAAATGTTCAAGGTTTCAAACCAAAAGGATGTGAATCCTAATTATCAAAATTTTTCTAAGTTCTCTGAATATAAGTCCTTAATTATTGTCCTTAATGATGTCTCTAAGTTCAATAAGTTTGAATTAATGTCTCAAGTAACCCTTGAACTTAACACACATGCAAAGATACACACAAACATAATCAATTCCTAAATCTAGGAGAGCCTAAGCTAAGTGCAAGTGTGTGCATCCTAAACATGTAAATAAAGCTTAATTAATTAAGAGATAATCAATAAATAATTAACATATTAATTACTCATTGATTAGCCACTACTCCCCACTAATCATGTTCAAACATGCTTAATCTAGGTTTAAAATTTCAAAGGATCTCTCAAATATTAAGGATTTAAATATATATTTTAAAATAAATTTTAAAATCTATAAATACACATATACCTATATATGTAAATATAAGTTTTAAAATTAAAAAATTTAAAAATATCATAAAAAAATTTTAAAATATTTTGAGAGATCCTTTGATTTTTCAAAGTAATTTGAAAATAATTTTTAATTTTTTAAAAAAATTAATATAATATTTAATTAAATATTAAAGATATTCAAATAATTCAAATTATTTAAAATAGATTAATATTAAATTTTAAAATTAATTTTAAATTAAAGTATTTAAAATTTCAAAAATTATCATCTATTATTTAAATTTTTCTAATTTAAAATGAATTTAATTTAAATTTTTAAAGTCTAAAGTAATTAAATATATTCTTGAATAATTTAAAATTGTTTAATATTAAAAAAAGATTCTTAAATTAAATTAAATTAACCCTTAAAACTGTTTTGGAATTTAGAATTATTTAAAATAATTTTATTTAAATTTTCAAAATTATTTTAATTTAATTTTAATTAAATATTAGTTAAATAGTTAAATATTTAATTAAATGAAAACTATTTGAAATATAAATATTTCTCAAATTAAATTTAATTTAAAATTAAATATTAAAATCAATTCTCTAATTTTTTTTAGTTTATAATATTTGAAAATTTTCAAATAAATATTAATTAAATATTAATATATTAAAGTTATTTAAAATAATTAAATAAAACATTTTAAATTGAATTAAAGTTTAAATTAAATTAAATTTTAAAATAAAATATCTAAAATATTTATCTGAAATTTTGAGTCATATTTTAAATAAAAGTTTAAATTTTATAAAATATTTAAATATTTTTAATTAAATATTAATTTAAAATATCAATTGCTTAATTAATTAAAATAATTTAAAAAGTATTTAAAATTTTAAATATATATTAATTTTAGATTAAAATATTGAATTTTCTAGGAATATTAAAATATAATATATATATTTTTATTATTTAAAATTAATTTTTAATATTTTTTATAATTTTTAGGTTTAAAAATAAATTTAAAATAGTTTTTAATTAATAAAATGAAAAAAAGGGCGGCGGCGGCTGGAAGGCCACGAGCGGCCTAGGATTTGCCCGTCCAAAATGCAGACGACAGTGGTAGTGTGTCGCATCCGCCATGAGGCGTCTCTTAGGTAAACCACGCATCTGTGCGTGGTTAATCACTTAACCACATCCGCGGACGCCCATGACCGTCAGATCCATAACGATTTGATCGAACAGTGGAGATTAAGCTTCGCGGTTTAGTCTCGGCTAAGCAAGATCAGATGGTGGAGAAACGATCCCGCGGTTCGGAGCGAAGGGCCCAGATCAAGCCGAAGGAGGCATTGACCGTGGGAATGGATCCGTAGTCAAATAGAGCCGCGGGATGGCTCAATCTGGGCCGTTGATCACGCGATCAATGGCCCAGAAGCGCGATCAACGGCCCAAAAAGCGTACAGTAAGGGTACGTAGCGAACGAACCCTAGAATGGGTTTTTTTGCTCGTTTGCTCAATCCGGTTAACCAAATCACTTGAAATTTTAAACTTAAGCTTAATACATAAACATAAAATCTTGGGGCATATTTAATATGACTTAAAACATGATGAATAAAATACTAAATAAACCCAACTACTGTAACCTAGGGCTAAGGATTTTTGGGAATTTTATCGTTGGATCTTTGAAATCTTTATACGGTTGAGCTTGTAGATAGTCCACGTAAATTTCCCTAGTTGAAAGCACGGTCTGATACGCCTTGGCTCGACCGCTACAGCTCTTAGGGTGGAAAACACTTGGGATCACCGGAAAGCTCGTCGCCAGGAGGTGTTTCACGGTGGGTTTTGGTCGAGAGATGGGAGGAGAGGTGTCTGGAGTTCAAAAAAATGGTTGGGGTGCACTAGGAGGCTCAAAGATGTGAGAAAGTGTGATATAATGAGTGATCCTTATTTTTGGAGAGCTTACCCTATTCAAACGGACTGGGGGTAAGTGAACGGTCTTGATGGATCAGGGCTCTTCCCTATATGCCAGGCACGTGTCCCAGGCAGTTGGAAGGCTGAGCCAAAGCCTAGAAGAAGCCACGCTCCCATTGGATGGCTTGGGGTGAGTGGGGGACCACTGTCATTTAAGGGTAAACCAAGCTTTGAGCTTAGTTTGGAGAGCTTAAGGAGAGCTTTAGGATTTAAATAGGGTCCCGACAGCAGCCTAAATCAGAAGGAAGTGGCTTAGTATGTGCCCATGAGCATTTGGAATGATTTTGGATGCTTGTTGACCATTTTGACTGGTCAAATGGTCAAAGTGGGATGAGATGGCATGGGAGGGGTTTGAACAACAGGTTGGGTGAACCCCAAGCCTAATGCCAATGCATTTGAGGTTAAAAGCATGAGTTGACCACTTCAAAGAGGGATTTTAAATGTCTTGTTGACTTGCTCTGACTAATCAACAAGGTTAAGGCTGATGATGTGGCACTTAGAGGATGTAGGGGGTTATTTAGTATAGCTTGAGAAAGGGTCAAAGGAATCAAGGTCAAAGCAAATGTAAGTTAGAGCATATGGCACAAAGGTTTGCTTAAGGATTGAGAGTTAACTTGATCAACTCAAGTTGGGTTTGGTTGACCAAAGACTAAGACATGCTTAGGCTATGATTAGGAGTTGGTTTGAAGGAGTAATATGGGTAGAAGAGGTTAAATAGGTTGGATTAACCTATTTAAACCCTTTAAGGGTTAATAGGTCAACCTAGGTTGACTTAGTTAACCAGGTTGACCCAAGACCTAATTTTGGGTCCAATGGATTTGTTTGGATATTTGGAGTTTAATGGGTGTGGTCTCAAGGTCTGAAAAGGTCATTTGGGTCAAATAACCTATTTGGGCCTTAATGGGTCAACCTAATTTGACTTGGTCAACCAGGTTGACCCAGGGGCTATGTTTGGGGTCAACAAATTTGAAATGACATTTTGAATGTGTTGGGAGTGGTCCCAAGGCATGGGGAGGTCATTTCAATCAAAATGATTGTTTTGACCCTTAAGGGACCTTTAGGTCAACCCAGGTTGACCTAGTCAACTAATTTGAACCAAGGTTTGGGATTGGGTCTAATAGGTCCCAAGTGATGTTTGAAATTGATTGAAAAAGGTTTTAAAGGTTGATGAGGTTGAACCGTATTAAATTTTGGTCAAAAGTCCAGAAATCCCCTTGAAGGGCATTCTGGTCATTTTGACCTCTGGTCAATTCTAGGTCAAAGTGAATAAAAAAAATAGATTAATGTTTGGCATATTAATATCAAAGGTTTGGAAGTGATCAAAGGGTTTAGAGAAGATTCCAGGATCAAATTCTACTTGGTGATAGGTCCAGTGGCATTATTTATAAATATTTGAAGGTTTTACGGCTTTTAAGTTTCAATTCAACTCCAGGGGTTGGAAGTGTCAGATTGAGCTTAAATTTGGAGGATTGACCCAAGTGATATTTTAGTCAATATGCAACTGATATATCATGAATCAGAGATCATTTGACTAGGTTTCTATGTGACAGAAAGTTCACCCATAAAAGGTTTCAGGACCTGGGTCCCTAACCTTAGATTTGGACTGGGTTTCTGGATTTGAGTTGGACTTTGGGTTTCAAAGTTTAAATTTGAATTATCCTAATCATTTATAATCATGTGAATGATTATTAATGATTGGATAGGCCCTGAGCTGGGTTTGAAGCTTGGATTGATTTAAGGCCTGGGTTAACTTGGATCCAGATTGATCTAAGGCCCAGGTAGGTCCTAGGGCCTGGATTAGTCTAGGGTCTAGGTAGATCATAGGGTCTAGATAGATCCTAAGGTCTAGAGTTTTGGAGGATTATAAAGTCTAGGGGGTCCTGAGGTCTAGGACCTAGAAGAATCCTAGAACCTAGGTGGGTCTTATGGTCTAAAAATTAAAAGGAGCTTAGCATCTAGATATATCCTAAGTCCTGGATAGGTCTGAAGACTGGGGTGATCTAAGATCTAAATTGATACTAGGATCTAGATTGATCTAGAGCCTGGGTAGATCCCAAGGTTTGAAATTTGGGAGAATCCTAGAATCTAGAAATCCTAGGGTCTAGGGTCTAGGGAAAGTCCTAGTGACCTCACACAGAAATGAGGTCAATAATGCACTAAAGCCCACTTAAACTCAGGCAAGTGGCTCTTAGGAGCTCCCAACAGTCCATCCAAGGTGGTTTGACCATATTGACTAACCTACATGGTTAAAGTTACCAAAATCCTATTAAATGGTCAAATTGGGTCAACTTGAGCTAAAACTCTAACTCCTCCACATCATCTTGTGGCCTTCCTTAAATCCATTTTAAGGGCTTCACAAGTAGCCCCAAATGCTAAATCAAGTATTTGGCTTAACCAAATGGAACACCCAAATGGTCCCCTCCATGGAAAGCAACTAATAGCTCTCTAACCTTTCAAACCATCCACTTGCTCAAACTCCAACTCCTTTCCAAATGACAAGCATCTGAAGTGTGAGTCCAGTCAATCCTAGCCACCCTTGGAAGAGTGGAGCTTAGAATAGGACAAATGAGAGTAAAAAAGTGATCATTCATTCTATTTTCAAACTAAGTTGTCTCCAGCCCCCGTCTTTGAAGAGAAGTCATTCCTGGAGCTTGAAGGAGGAGAACAAGCCCTTTCCCATCCCTTAGGATCATTTCTACTGAGGTAAAATCGAAACCCTAGCTCTTAGATCTAGGATTTGATGTGTTTTGTGTGTGATGCATTTTTAAATAAAAAAATAACTCTCATTATCCTCTTTAATAATATTTTGTCCTCTCCTAAAGTTTCAAGTCATTATCCGCCCTATTTTGAGCTTAAAAGCTTCTTTTACTTAAAGTTTTTGGGCATTCACATGAAGAAGATAAAGTCACAGCCATTCATCCCTTCTATTTTCATTAGACGACTGTGATTTTGCTCCAAATCATGTAGAAATCACAATGTACGATCTCCAGATTGTACAGTACAATCACCTGTATGATTCTCGCTCAAAATGGGTGTACAATATCGTATCATACGATCTAGATTATTATGTATAATTTAGATTATCCTATACGATCCTTAATTCAATAAAATGCCTGAAACTTTGAAAATTTTTCCAAAATTAATTTTTTATCCAAATTTGATGTTCTTGGGCTCGTTGGAACCGTCTCAAGCTCAAGTTAATTGTAAAATTAATTTTATTAGGTTTTGACTACAAGATTAAAAGAAATTTATTTTTTATTTAAAAATAAATTTTCTTAATAACTCTCAATCCAATAATCCAATTGAGCTCAAATTTATACAGGGTATACTTGAGGATGTTACTAATATACCATAATTTCTTGGTCCTTGATAATGGCTTAATTTTGGCAGATTAGATTTTCAAAGTTCTTGGTTATATTTTGACCCAAAAAAATTGAAATTCATTTCTCTTAAAATACACAGAATTAGGTTTTGAAATTTTTATGGCAAGTGCATTTTGTTGTAATAGTTAGATACATGTGATTTCAAACCTATGAGAATAGTAGTGACGCTTAGAAAAAATAATTAAGGTCTATGTCTAGAGAACTTAAAATAATTCTAGAAAATTTAACACACATCCAATAGGGGTGAAACTCTGGAATAGTAAACTTAATGACACTATAAACTTTTGATTTTAATTTCACTGAATTTGAAATTCATTAGGTCAGAAAATTAATAAAAATAAAATTCAGCGCCTTCAGAGGACTTGAAACTTCAAAAATATGTAATAAATCTAAAATAAATCCAAAAAATATAAATAATAGTTCAAATTATTCATAATAAAATATCCAATCTAGAAAGATTAAAAGCCATATCACCAGGCTTCAAATTTGTCCTTAATTGGATAATTAAAGAAATTTAATAATTAATTAAAATAAATAATTAAAAATTATAAAAAAATAGATAAATTTTAAACTCTTAAAAACACTCTTACATGTCATTCTTGACATTTGGGTGAGATTTCAAAGGGTTTGGAATGAGTTCGGTGCGGAAATGAGAAAATCTCCTTAATTAAGCAATTAAACAATTCAATTAAATATCCAAACTTCACAAATTCATAACTAACTGTAGAAAACTAAAAATGAAAAAAATTCAAAGGCATTGGACTTATCTCTGAGTCTAATATTTATGAAAAATATCATATCACCATAATTCATTAAAAATAGAAAGTTAATATTTTGGTCAAGCTTTATTCAAAAGCACATTGAAAATCTAAAAATTCACAACTAATTGTAGAAAATTCTAAATCTATTAAACTTAGTGCCATGTTACTCAGCTTAGGGTATTATATTTATTAAAAATATAAAAACTCTAGAAATTATTGTAAATAAAAAAGTCAAGAAATAGACCCTTTATTTAGTGTATTAAAATAATTTGAAAATTATAAAAATTTAAAAAATGAGTAAAATTTCAGCAAATCACTAATCTAATCAATCAAATCATTAATGAACCATTAAAAATAATTAGTCATTCACTTAAATAAAAATATTAATTAAATAATATTGATTATTACTAGGTAATCTGGGCCTACAAGGTTAGCCAAAAGGAGGGTGAAATAAATCTCACGGCTCTGGTGTAAACAAAGATGGTTACCATTTAACAAATAAAATTCATCCTAAATTGAATATTAAAATACTAATATTTAAACTCAAATTAAAATTCTCCCAACTTAAAAACAAACAAAGTAATACATTAGAGAACTTAACACAAAATTCTAATACAAGAAATATCCAAGCCACACATGTTGACCTCGATTTTATCCCACTTTTCCCTCGAGCATCATCAATCAATTTAATTAGACCTCGTCAAGTCTAATTTGAATTCAGGATGACTTGAATCGAGTCGAATTAGATTCGACAAAGTTGAAATAGCCTTGATCGATGTACTTTGACCGCGTCGAGTTTGATTTAATTCGAGCCGTTAATTTATTTAGATTTAATTTTGTTAATTTGGTCGAGTCGAGTTGAACCCACATTGACCCGAATCAGATTTGATTCAACTTGATTTTTAGCTCAATTCATTTAATTTAATTCCTATTAAAGCTTAATTGAATTTCTGGCTTAATATAAATTATTTCCCAAAACTGGAAACCATAATCTTCTCTCTTTTCTGTGTTCTTTACAAGGGGCCTTTGGAGAGAAAAAGATAAGGAACTTCCTGGAGCACTAGACGAAGGAGCTTGGATAATCGGATCCGAACATTAGTTGCCCCCATTCATTCTGGTGGGGGTACTATGAGCGATACCCCCGGGTCGTAACCCCCGGTGTTGTAAGTTTTCTTAAAACTTAGAAAGCCCCTTAGGAGCCCTTATGATTGTACGCTTCCCAACCTATGGACCATTTAGCAACTTCCATTTTATTAGATTACTTTTATTTATTTTAGATCCCTATACCCATTTACACACATGCGAATTTCTAAAGGGTTAGAAATAAATCTCTCTTCATCCCCCTACAACACTAATGACACTTAAGGATAAAAATTAAGGACTGAGTCTTAGAGAACATAGACTTAGGATATATGCTCCCTTAGGATAGAAAAACTGAACATAGAAAATATAGTGACATCCCACCATAGGATTAGTGCATTACTGTCTAAGTTTAATTAATCATGGGTAATAATCAACTTATAATTAAAATCTCCAATGAAATCAATAATAATCCAAGTTAAAATGCACATAAAATACTTAATTTTTAACCAAACTATAACCAATATACATGATCACTAAAAATATAAATTTTGAATATGAATTTAAACTAAAATTGATAAATCCACTAATCATCTTTTAACAAACCCAAATTCAAAAAGATATGAACAAATCTAACTCAAACCTAAAAGACTTCTAATGCCCAAATTTTAAAAATTCATAACTAATTCTAGAGAATTTCAAATTGAGTAAACTAAAAGACATTCAACTCCAATTAAAATCTAATATTTATTAAAAATATAAACTTTCCAGAAATCAATCTAATTTAAAAAAGTCAACCCTCGGTCAACCATAGTCCAATAACTAGGGCCCGAAACTTCCAAAATTCATAATTTTGCCTACAAAATTCTAAATCTAGCAAACTTACAGTTTAATTACATCTTGTAAGATCTAATATTTAATTAAAATGCTGGAACTCTTAAAACTTACATATTTCTAAAAGTGACCTTTTGGACCGCCTTAACCTAGCGGGTAGGATGATCCCAGACCTTCTAAACTCGTTAATGCAACTTAAACTCTAAAGAACATTACCCTAAGCATTAAAATTGATCAACCAACTTAATTAACTAAAATGGATCCCAATCCACTAATATTTAAATCTCAATCTAAATTTTCCCTTTTGACCTTCAATGAATTGGAACATAAGACAACTTGAATTAACTACCCAACATAGGACTTATACAAAGCCACACAACCTATTACACACACATAGAATTATTTGCTATGACACCACTTCTAGTTCTAGGTTAGGCCGGTGATTTTACTTTTCTGCTTTTGTGATCGCTCTTGTATGTGGCACGTGTGTTGATTGCTTTGAATTTCTATGAGTGATTATTTTATTATTGTACTGCTCTTTACCTGTCATATGATTGATTATGCATTAGATCTATCCCTAGGTTAGGAATGATTTATACTAATTCAATCTTATGCAGGTGGAAAAGCTCATGCAGTGCTAAAATAAATGGGGCTAAAATCATAATAAATGAATCATAAAATTGCTTGTTACAGGTGCTTCAACCGCTTAGTCCCCAAATAAATAAGAGTATGGACAAGTGTATTTCCTTTTCTACACATACATACATATAACTATTTGGGAATAAATTTACTTTATTAACTGCTTAGGATAACCACACAGGAGATTCTAGATTTTATTTTTCATAATATAATTTGTATGTAAAATTATCGAGTTGTGAAGTCTTGAAAAGTAGGGCATTTCAAACACTCAGTACCCAAAGAGAAAAAGAAAGGCCCCTTCACGGGAGATTTCTTATTCATTTGGGTACCCTTTTGAAGGACGAACCGTACAGAGACTAGAGGAAGGCGATCTGAGGGAAGACGATCTGAAGACTCTAAGACAAAGATGAAGAAAAAAATGCCTTACTTTTAAAACTTACGTCATTCAGTAGGATTAGAATCCATGTTGTAGTCGGTGGGGCCTGGCCACCATTACTTTTATGCAAATCCTGGGTTGTACTTATATGGCACTTGCCATGGACTTTAGATATTATTTTCTATAGATTTATTTTATTGATGTGTTTACTTTATTTATGCCGTAGGAATTGCTTGCTTTTCATAAGTTTTTTTTTTGCATATGTGTGCGTCTAACTTTGCTAGGCTCCATAGGAATAAAACCTTTTTTACTCAAAATTAAAATTAAATATTTTAAGAATTAAATAACATAGAAACTTAACGATCTAGGGAATGACCGAAATCGTCCGGGGTCGCATGTATATTAATATATTTTCTCCTCCCTTATTTAAGACACTTCCCCACATACGGGTGGAGTCCAGATAATCCGACCTATGAGGATGAGGTGCTAGATCTAGGAAATTCTAGTCTTTCTAAAAAATTATTTTATAAGCCTTTTTTTAAAATTTCATGCATTCCTAATTTGGAGATTTTAACCAGCATGCATTGCATTAAAAACTAATTAAATTAAGATTTAATTGTATTAGTTCTAGAAGTATTCTACCCTACATAAGTATAAGGCCACTTAGAAGCCTCTCTAGATGTCAGCCCTAACTTCTAAAATAGAGCTACCCACCCATCTCTCATAAAGATTGGACAGCATAGATTTTATATGACTAGGTGGTTAGTCGACATTCTTTTTCAGGTAGGATATAAGTCTAGGATGTATTAGGTAGGACACAGGTGTTAGTGCTGTGTGTAGAATACTAAACCCACTAGATTTAGGATTCAAGGCTACTAATATCAGTGTCTCGTAGTATGCCTCATCGGTGGGTAAGTCCTCTATCCTTTAAAGGTCATAAATCATGCCTATCTGCGTCACATGGATGACGTCACCTCCATCTCTCTCTCTCTCTCTTATATTCTAAATATTAGTTTATTTCTTTTCTCCAATTTCTTCTCATTTCCCTGGTCCCTCCAGGTGTTGATGTGAGTCATGTGTGTTGACTAAGATAAGTTGAAACCTTTCTTCTCCCTTTGAGTAAGAACTTACTAGGCTCCTCCATATGTGCCAATCCCATCTTAGAGTATAATGTAGGATCCTTAATCGAGAGTCTTCTTAGGCCCCGACTTGAGATGTAATTAATCACGTGGGCTTATGCCTGTAAAAAATCTAATTCCACCATCAAATAAACCCCACTCAAGCTGATCTATTAGGTGGGGGAAACCCTGTGACTCCGATCAGGTTATGCATATTATTATCCATCGAGGTGCGTAGGTGAAAGCCGCTAGCCTTAATGGTTAATCGTATGTATGATCTAATATGCCCTCTCATTGGCCCGCTTGCTAAGAGCATAGAGGCCTGTGATCGTTTTATCTTATGGGATAGTGCGGTCGTACCTCTACATTCTGTCCCCCACACAGTGGTGTCCTTTTGGAGGTCCACAACACAGTCTGATACACACACTGTATATTATTTGTTAGGACAACCAACTCTAGTTTTAGGCTAGGTCGTTGTTCCTTTACTCTTGGTTTCTTTGTGACATAAACTTTTTATGAATTTTATGCAATTTTCCTTATATGTTAGTTGCTATGATTAATGTGTTTTTTTATGCCTTGTGATGTGAAGATTCTATTATATTATCTGTAAATTGATGTGATAGATGCTAGATTTCTTCTAGGTAATAAATGATCTGGATGCTAATGGAATCTTTTACAGATGGTCATACTCATGTAGGGTTATAAAAGGGGGCTAATTAAAATTTAATTAACCAAAATTTTTTCTCTTGTTAAATATGCTGAGCCCCCTAAACTAAAAGAGCATAGACAAGTGATAGTGATTGGCTCAAATGTGAGCTATAAATTTTTTATAACTGCTTGGAATTTTTTGATGATTTTTTAAGAACTACTTAAGATAACGTGTAGGTTATGTAAGAGTTTTTTTTATTTCTGATATGTAAATTTTGAAATAGTTATGAAAGTAGATTTGAAATGGGATGTTTAACATCTAATGTGAAACCCAAAGATGAAGGAAACATCCCTTAGGGCAGGGTTCTTTTAATCTGGAGATTCAGATTAGGATGACTTGAAATCTAAGGAAAAAAGAAACACCCCTTCAGGGAGGAGTTCTTTTCACTTGGATATCTGGACTCGACAGATCGAAGGAGCTCAAAGAAAATAGTTGAAGACCAAAAATATCCTATTTTAAAAATACTTACATCATTATGTAAGATTAAAATCTGGGTTGTTATTAATGGTACACGACCACTTTTCTTTTTACAGACCCTGAGTTATAAATTAAGTGGCACTTATCATATGGACTTTATATTTATTTTATATGATATAAATCATGATGTATTTACAATGCTTGTGCTTTAAAAATTACATACTTTTCAAGATTTTTTTCTTGCATACGTGATTTGTTTAGCCTGAAAAGTGTATTTAGGCTCGTAAGGACAATGCTAAAATTTTTTTACTTACAATTAAATAAAATCTTTATGCTCACATAGAAAGATAAGCGATATCTAAGAAGTAATCCCGGGGAGGCTCATGCATTTATATTCCCTTCTCTCTTTATTAGGCATCTCTCTAGCTGTGGGTCATGGTAGACTATCTAACCAATTAGGGTGCAGCTCTGTCTAGGGGATGTTGTGCATCTCTAGAAAAAAAAATTATTTTCTAAGCCAAAATTTTAAAGTTTATCATTATAATGTTTGCATACAAGATTAAACTAGCATGTATTGTATTAGAAACTAACTAAAAGTAAATAAAACTTTAATTGCATCAAGCATAATCACCATACATAAGTAAAGGGGCCAATTTTGACATTCTCTAGACATCGGCTCCAAATTCTCAAAAACTTAAATAACAAGTCTACTCATCTTTTATAAGATCAGATATATCATTTTAAAATGTCTAGGTGGTTGTGGGCTTCGAAAATTCATCCCTGGCCTCCGCCCGCTGTGGCTTTTACTTCGGGGGGCGGAGTTTTAACGGATTTAAGTTCCTGGGTAAATTTTGGAAGGCAGATGGGTTTGTAGATAAGACACTACCCAGAGATTTCACCCTCATTTTACGAGGACTTTATGATCTGAGTTCTGGTTTTCTATAGGCGCAAGCCCCTATAGTTAATTACCCCTCCCGATAACGAGAGAGAACTTTCGATTAAGGCTAGTCGTCAATCAGATACATAGAAAATATACGTTATCTGGCATATAGTAGCAGCATGGGTTGAAGGTTTAAAAATTGGGGGATTTAATATTTAAAATTAGAAACTTCACCATCTTGCAATTAAAACGGATGGTGGGGGAAAGGATGATTGACCCGATCAAGATCCCATGGTTCCGTCATCCCGGGCCATCGTGGTCCCTGGTCTACTTAGTCAGAGGAGGTAGTCGACCCAACTTGACAGAAGGATCCTTGTCGGCAGCCATGGGTTGCTTTGTCCAAGGGTACCTTGTAGACCTTGGGTGGATATTTGCCTAAGGGGACAAATTTGAATCCACCTTAGCTAACAGAGGGCTTTGTGCCCTATCGATTATATCCTATTGATTTATATCTCAAGGATTTGATGCCATTGGGGAGCATACGGGCTATGGCCATAACCATAATATAATTGTGCCATTTGGCGACGACCACCTGGTTCAGAGGGCACCGAGTCATAACCGTTTATCCTGCAGTGCCATTTGACGACAAAACTGCCAGTTAGAGGACTCGTACCACGTCCCTGCTAGCAGGAGATTGTTTGAGAATCGATCCTAGTGATATTTTCGACCAGGCATTAGCTCTTTGTGAGCTGCAGTTATTTTCAAATTTATCCACCTTGGCAGACTGTTACAGAGGGTGGATGGGTTTTGCTTTAAGTGGTTTGATAGTTAAATTTTAATTTTAAATATTTTAGAATTTTGGGATTATCTGGAGTTTAGAGTTTTGGATTTTTGTAGAAGTTTGGGAGACATTTATTTGAGATTTGTGTGGACCCCTCCGGTTGATATTTTCATTCAACACGGCCATCATCGAGGTAGAATGGGATCATTTGTTTTTATGAGTTGAACCTTGTCGACTCTATCGGGCTGTCGATAGAGGATCGGGTTTCATAGGCTTTATGCCTTTATAAGTGAATTCTCTTAATTATAGACCTTGAAGGCCTAATATGAACGTATAAAATAAATATTTCGATCGACCTCACGATCGTATATTCGTTTAATAGTTCGAGCCGTGTCGACTCCTATCTACCTGAATAGAAGGATCGGGCTCGAACTTGAATTCACTTATTGACTCGTGCAGCAACCCTAGACATCACGTGTGTACCAATAACACGCTCGCCGGGGCCCATGCGGGTGTTTGGGGACATTTCATAGTTATTTGTTTAACCCTGTTGACTCCAATTTACCTGTTTAGGAGGATCGAGTTCAAACTTATTGACCCGCACAGCATCCCTAGGCGTCACGTGTGTTCCTACGACACGCTCGCCGGGGCCCATGCGGGTGTATGGTTGTATTTACCCCTTTTGTGTTCCTATGTGTATACAAATTAAGGTGCACATGTGCGGGGGTATTTTTAGAACATTTGTAAACGCCTTCTGTCTGCTTGTACCGATGTTGCAGATCCGATGGCGTTGTGTTGTAGCTCGTGGACGCCTTCTGTAGTAGCCTGTAAGAGTTCTTATTCGATGGTGGTTTTCTATATTTGTTTGGAGACAACACTTTGTATATATAGAGGGTCTCCTACGACAGCTCGTAGGAGCTTGTATTTGTTGTAATCCTCGAGATGATTGGAATGGCGGATGTATCCTCTATTCATAGTTATGAGTTTGGGCCGCCGGACTTTGCATTAATCTTTAACAATACATTTGTCAAACATGGATCATTAGCTCTGGTGGGCGCACTGTAGAGTGTGTTAGTACTCATTTGAACATCTGTAGATGTGTCACATTATCATTTTCACTACATATCGAACCCCCCAATTAAAACAAACATGTTGAAGGCGGGGACAAGCCTCCTACAGTACCACTGGACACTTCTGTTTATAGGAAATTGATATGTTTGACTGATGAGCCATCACATTTTACCCACATGTCCTTCGATGCTCGCAAGGACCGCTGTGTATACTTGAAAGACGGTTGACATCGGTCGTACGAAAGTTCCTTATTTGTAATTTGTCCACTATTATTGTTCATGAGAGAATTAGTACTTTGCTTGTCAGTTGATGATTGTCACCTATTTGTATATTGTCCCTCGTATGAAGAGTCTTTTATTGCTACTCGCAGATAACACTTCGCATGAGTATTCAGGCGTACTGGAGACTTGTTGTATCTGCAATATACCTCCTTTCATTACTTGTATGCAAGTCGACATTCTTATCTGTGATCTATCATTGATCATTGGTCGAGTTGCATTATGCTATCAATTCCTTCATGCATGTGTCATTTGTGTAACTCTTGTCATCGCGTACAAACAATTTTCTTTCATGAATCAGCTACAACACTCATTAAAGATTTTTGCATGATGATTCACAGGTAGGCGGTCGCACCCCCTACGATTCATATGAGTTATTGCTTGTGGATGAATCAAGATCAATGCTCATGATTTTATAATCAAAACACCTCTCTTGCAATCTTCTTATTGCTTGCAAACAAACTTCACTTGTAAGCTATTTATCTTCAAAGAGGATACTATACACATGATGGGTTTGATATCATGCTCCTTAATATTTCACTCCCGTTGAGATTATCCCCACAAACTGATTTTTATTGTTCAAATGAAGTTTCTTTGTTGATCATTCATCTTAGTCATATTCAACTTCGAGTTGAATTCATGTTCATTGCACTTCCACTTGACTCTTGCTTGTATGTTACTCATGTTAGGATGCCTTCCTTCATGAATCTTCCACTTCATCGTAGGCACCGCACCGGGTTCGCTTCCACCACGCTTCGAAAAGCGTGTATGGATGGTTTGCCGGTGCGCCGCGAATGATGAAATGAGTTCTCGAAGTGATTACCCGATTCGTCGAGAGCACCGCGACGAATTTCCTCCCACCACGCTACGAAAAGCGTGTATAGGTGGTCGTTTTGTCGCGCTGCGAACGACGAAATGAGCTCTCAAAGATTTGCAAAATTCTTTCTTTCCTTTCTCTTTTCTTTTTTTTAATACTTTTTTTTTTAATCTCTTTTTTTTTTTTGAAACTCTTTTTTTTTTTTGAAGCTTTTCTTTTTTTTTGTAAAGAGCTTTCTTTTTTTTCCCTTTTTTTTGAATTTTTTTTCTTCTTTTTTTGAATCATTTTTCTCTCCCTTTTTTTTTTACAACTTCTTTTTTTTTTTTGCAAACATATCTACACATAAAAAAAAATTTATAGCTACATATATAAATATTTTAACATATGATATATATAACATATAATATAAATATAAATAACAGAGAGAGATATAATAGAGATATTAACTATGATATAAATAGTAAAGAAAATAAATAATAAATAACCCAATAACCATAGTAATAAATAGTAATAGAGATTAACTTGATACTTAATAGCTACAGCACGGATAGTTAAAAGGTATTATCTTAATATCTATAGTACAAATAGTTAAAACTAATAAACCATGGTACAAATGACTAAAATACGTTAACTAAAAAAATCTCAGCATCAATAGTTAAAAAATATTAAGCTAATACCTATCCCACAAATAAGCAAAACTGCTATCTTGATAACTACAGTGTAATAAAGGCATGAGCAAAATAAATAAGCTAAGAAAAGTCCAAAATAGAGATAAGACAACACAACAAATAAAAGAAAGGGGAATCTACTGTTTCACCTTTACCTCTCTTTTTTTTTTGTTAAAATATGCTGATGGCTTCACGTGAACAAGTATGAAATGGTGGCAGCTGTGTACTTTTTTTTTTATAATTCCAAAGGAAAGGAGTATGTTGCTAGCAGCTTTTTAAATGAAGAGTATAGGCTTGGTTTAACAGGGAAACGGAGGTGTAAAAGAAAAACTGCTAGTAGTGTGGAGTTGACGGGAGAATTCGATCAAGGTGAAGGTGCCGAGTCGGAGGTGTTGGAAGGGTTGTTTGGAGCGTTTTGACGTGAGGAAGGAGTTCAGAACAGCAGGGAGTCTCGGCCGCTTGGAGTATAGATAGGTGGAAAGAGATTGGCTAGTTGTACTTGGACGTGTGAAGCTTTACGTAGATAGGAGGAGATGGGAGGCGTATGCAGCTGCTATTAGTGATGCAAATGTAGAGGTCAGGTAACAAGTTTGTGGAGTTGGGATTGCGAAGTAAGGACGGCAGGATTGTTGGTTAGCTTGACTTGGAGCCGGGCCTGTAGCTGGACGGGTAGGAGAAGAGCCTTAGGGGAACGACCTTTGAAAAGCTTCAGGAAACCAAAAACTCTTCTTCCCTTTACTTGTGAGATCAAAACAAAAAGCCACTCAGCTCTCTCCAGCATCCTTCTTTACACGCTTACTTTAACAAGGAGGTGTTGCATTCAGACGAGGCTAGCTAGTTCGGCGGGATTTACGGGATTTATTCAGAGATTCGCACAGGGAGGTTCGACTCAACGAGGTATGCAGCATTTAAATTCGATTTGAGATTTGAATTAACTTTTGATTTTCTGTTGAGGTTTTATTAATCTGATAACATTAATAACATGCCATCATTACCATAGTTTAGAAATAAAAGTCATGTTTTAATCAGATCAAATACTGCCCCGATTCACGCGATTTCCTCAATTCATGTGTATTTCGCCTTGAAATGTGTGTAAACATCTCGATTCGTATCGAATTCGCCGAATATTAAAATTAGACAAATTGATAGTTGATTTAGGATATGTCTGATGTTCTGGTCGTAATGACGCAGTCCGTTTCACAATCGCACGTCATTTGGTCGACGCCGAGCGTTAATTTCCTTGAAATATGTGTTATTATATTATAACCCTCATCGGTCACGACACAATTTTAATTTGGACAAATTGATAGTCAACTTAGAGTATTGACAGTGTTCTAGACGCAATGATGCAGTCCGTTCGTCGATCGGAGATCATTTGGTCGATGCCGAGGGCTAAATTCCTTAGCATGCGCGCCATTACCTTGTGATTTGTGCTTTTGCCTCGCAATTCATGTCGACCTTCTCGTACGTCATTTAATTCAATCAAATTAAAAGTCATTATTAAGTATTTGGGATGTTCCGGACACAGTGCGGAAGTCTGTTTGTCGATCGGAGATTATTAGGTCGACGACGAGGCTGATTTTTTTGAACTGCGCACTGCCGCATTACAATCACTCTGGTCGCGCCGCCAATCTGAATGCTTCGAATTGAGTAAAAAAATGTAGTTTTTAAAGGTTGAAAGCATTCCGGACATGGTGGCGAAGTCCGTTCTTCGATCGGAGATCATTTGGTCAACGACGAGGCCAATTTTTCTTGAAATGCACGTTATCGCATCACATTAGGATCGCTTTGATTTGCATGCCACCATCCCGATTGATCCAAATTAATTAAATAAAATATAGATCTTTGATGTTGATGACGTTCTGGATGCAACGACGTAATCCGTTTTGCAATCGGACATCATGCCATCTCCGTAGAGGCTAATCTCTTTGATGCGCGCATCCTTGCTTTAGAGTAGGATTGCCTCGAAGGGAATAGAATTTTAACTGCTGCAAAAAATTCAAAGTTGTCCACTCAATTTCATATATCATTAACCTCTTGAGTTTGGAAGGCAAAGAGGGCACCTCTTTCAACTTCAGGCAATAACTTAGCACCCACTCAATTAGGCAAGGAAACAAACATCCATCTTCAGCAACTACTTCTACCTCAAACCACTTCTTTAATAAAAAAAAAATTTTATACAACACCTCTAGCAATGGAAAGGCATGGTATTTATCATCCCCACTAGATTTATTTTCGAGCCATTTCACTCTCAGCATCCCGTCGAGTTTTAGAGACTTGAGGAAAGGTAGTTGCTCGAAAAGATTTTTTTTTACTCTTCAAGCAACTCGTCAATTCGATTTTCTCTGGATTGAAGATCTAATTGACAATTGTTCATCCATATTGCTGACCTTGCACCCACATAAGAATATATATGGTATACTTTGACATTTTGGTGGTTGGAGGTTGTCAAGCACGTTCTTGGCAAAATCGAATTTCCACCTCTCGACTCATAATTTGGCACTGCAAGCCTCCTCAGCATCCTTCACATTTTGAAGAAGTTTGATTCTTTAATCGACGAAGCTCGCTCATATGCTCCAATTTTACAATTCTAAAGCCATTCTCATTTTTAACATAAATCCGCCAAGTAGTTGGAGAGAGTTTAGCTTTCAAATCCTTACCAAGTTCTGGATCATCTTCACATAATGCGTACGCAAAATTTTAAATTTCCCAATCTTTTGAGCACTTTTAGATTGTTGATATTGACAGATGAGTGCCGAATCGTTTCGTCAATTTAAAAAGAAAGCAACTCTTCATCACAAGCAGCTCTAAAGGATTCTTGTGTAGAAACGAACTGTGCCAACTCATGTAGTAAATCATGCATTCTGTAATATGTTATGTGTTGATGTCAGTCTTGTCAAAGAGAGATTTCTTGACTAAAACATCAAAATACCTTCCTCCAATATCCTTCAAAGCCTCTCCTCGAATACAAGGTGGCAGAATGAAACCTAATGCAATTTGCATTCAGACTAAGTCATCTTTATCAAACTCATGATCTTGTAGGAACATGCAACAAAAATGCAAAACAATTTTGTAGATGTTTTGACAGAACTATATAACTCAATTTTAAGATTGAATTGATAGGATTTTTACCCAATAAATTGTTTTCTAGAACTATCCTCCAATGCCTTTCATCCAAGTTGTCCATCAAAACACCACCAATGACTTTAGCTGCCAATGGAGATCCTAAAGTCCCCCTTTTTTTTTACTATCTCTCCAACAATGACTCTTCTTCTTTTTTTTTTTACCTCAAAGTTATTGGAAACACAATCCCCACATTTTAAGATCAAACTCATTTGTAATTTCATCTCCACGAATACATTGCAAGAGTGTTGTATTTCCCATAACACCAAGCCCCACCATGGATAGGAGAGAAATGTTTCTGTACAAATCAAATCCATAAATAAGAACTTGAAGTTTCCTCATTTGATTGTTTTCTCAACCACTGCATAGCAAAATCAAGACGCGATCCCCATTCGAGCTAAATCGCCTTTATCAAATTCATGATTTCTGGGATAGTTTTTAGGGGTCAACAGTGGTTTAGCTGGCACTTTAATATAGGCTGAAGTAAGCCCAAATTTGTATTTTATTAGTTAGGTTTGGGTCACTATTGTTTAGTGCTCAACTTAAATTTAGGATCTGGGTCGGACCTAAAATTATAAGTCCCCAATATTGAAAATAAAATCCTAAATTTATAATAAAATGACAACTCAAATTAAAAAAAATTTTAACCTAAAATTCAAAGCTCACCATGGAGTGTTTTTGTATTATTTTAGAATCTCAAAATATCTTATACTTTCCATCCTTTGGTCTCCAAAAATAAGGGCCAAATTTGATCTATTCTCTATTGAAATTCTCACCTCATACCTTTTATATCACTCATTGAAAATAATAAATGAAAATTATGTCATTATTCTAATCAAGAGTATTCATAGAAAATTTAAAATCCCTACGATGTAATTAACTATGAAGGCTTGCCTTTGTAGGATATTCAAAACCCCATAAAAATAAAACTCCATTTTATTTAGCTTCTAAATAGAATGGGAAAAAGAATATATTCTCTCTGGAAAAATTGAAATCAAAGACGATCATTATCGTCATAATCAAATGACTGGTAGTAGGTGATATCCTCCCTTTTAGGAAAATATATTATTTACTGTTAATATGCTTGAATATGAAATTAATGATACATGTATCTATATTATTGTAGTTAAATACATGTCTGAACATCATTTTGACTCTTCGGGATCATATGTAGTTCGCTACGATGATCTGACTATAATAATTGATGATAAAATACTTTAACTAGTATATTCAAATATATGATTGAATGTTATTTTGATTCTCTAGAATTATATATAACTCTCTCCTAATTTAATTATGCTAGTTAGGTTAAAACTTATAGTTTTGTAATTTGAACCTATTAGGGAATGATATTTTCACTACCCAAGGTGATATATCGTTTATAATAACGAGTTTGACTATAAAACTAATAGAAATTTAAAAGGATTATGCTCGAATATTTTTAAAGAAAATATAATCACAATTACTTTGCACTTTTCAACAAAGCTTGCAAACTATAATATATATAAAATCACATTTGCATGTCATCGCATAGTTTATAAGTCCATAGTATTAATATAATGTATTAAAGAATTCATTTCTTGATTATTTGACAAGTTTTATGCTGGTCGTCGATCATCTAATGCAACCCTCCACTTTTCTTATAATAGTATGATATTTTAAAATATTTTTAAATTGTCACTTCCTTTGCAACCATCTCTTAGTCCACACACATTTTTTATGTTACCATGAGTTGCTTTGACAACTTTTCTTATACAACATTTGCTACTACCTATCACCCTCCTTTACTATTATGCTTAGCATGCCTTACCCCATTAGAAAGGACCATCTCATATGTCGGATGATGCAAGTAGAAAGTATAAAAGGGAAAAAGGAAAGAAGATGAATAAAAATGAAGGGAGAAACACATAGCTCCAATTCACTGAAGAAGAAATGACCTATTTCTCTCATCTAACTCTCTTGTGTAGCTCAAATTATGAATGCATCTTTCTTCTAGCTATCTAAGAAGCATGTATTTATAGCACTCACTCTTGACTAGTGATAATCTTTTGATCATTGGCATAGTGGACATAAGCAATCATAATCGAATCACTATGAAATCTCTCTCTCTCTCTCTCTCTCTCTCTCTCTCTCTCTCTCTCTCTCTCTCTTATTATAGATCTTTGAATCAAGTTTAATTGTATAAACCATCGGTTAACACCCTCTTATGATTTTTCTTCTCACTGTTTAGAGTATAGAAATAGAGAAAAAATCTTTAGAATTATTGCAGACTGGAACATTCACAGCAGTAGAGAGATAAAGAGCTTAATGTCTTAACTTTGAACAAAGATCTAAAACAAATACAGATAAAGAAAGAGGGATGTGAGAGTCATAAGAGCTAGACATTAAGGGTTTTATGTGGAAACCCCTAAAAGGGGAAAAATTATGGGGCCTAGCCTAATTAAAATGATTTCACTAATGTTTATACTCAATTACAAATGGTGCCCTTCTACAGGGGGAAGGTGTTGACCCCTACAGCTACCCCAAAAATCATGAAGTTGAAATAGACGATTCAATTTGGATGTGGGTTACATTGAAATTTATTGTGCAATGTTGGAGAAGTGATCAAATGAGGAATATCAAGTTTTTGTTAATAGAATTGATTTGTGCACAAAAAAAAAAAAAAAAATCTCTTCTATCTATAGCAGGGGATGGTGGTATGGGGAATACAACTCTCTTGCAAAATATTTACGAAGATGAAATGGCAGAGGAATTTGATCATAAGACACTGAAGGGCAGTTCTAGAAAATAATTTATTTGTGAGGGAAAGTGACGAATTAAGTAGCGCAAGGCCAATCAAATGACGTCCGATTGTAAAACGGACTGTGTCATTGCGTTTGGAACATCGCCAACATCAAAGATCTACATTTTATTTAATTAATTTGGATCAATCGGGGTGGCGGCACGCAAATCAAAGCGATCCTAATGCGATAAGATAACATGCATTTCAAGGAAAATTGGCCTCGTCGTCGACCAAACGATCTCCGATCGACGAACGGATTGCGTGGTTGCATCCGGAACGTCATCATCATCAAAGATCTACATTTTATTTAATTAATTTGGATCAATCAGGGTGGCGGCACGCAAATGAAAGCGACCCTAATGCGATAAGATAACGTGCATTTCAAGGAAAATTGGCCTCGTCGTCGACCAAACGACCTCCGATCGACGAACGGACTGTGTCATTGCATCCGGAATGCTTTCAACCTTTAAAAACTACATTTTGTTTATCCAATTCGAAGCATTCATATTGGCGGCGCAACCGGAATAATTCAAATAAGGCAGTGCGCAGTTCAAGAAAATCAGCCTCGTCGTCGACCTAATGACCTCCGATCGATGAACGGACTTCACCAATGCATCCGGAACATCCCAAATACTTAAGAATGAATTTTAATTTGATTGAATTAAATGACGTACGAGGAGGTCGGCATGAATTGCGAGGCAATAGCACAAATCATAAGGTAATGATGCGCATGCTAAGGAATTTAGCCCTCGACGTCGGTCAAATGATCTCCGATCGACGAACGGACTACGTCATTGCATCCGGAACACTGTCAATACTCTAAGTCGACTGTTAATTTTTCTAAATTAAAATCTTGCCGTGACCGACGAGGGTTCTAATACAATTACACGTATTCTGAGGAAATTAACGCTCGGCGCTAACCAAATGACGTCCGATCGCGAAACGGACTGCGTCATCGCGATCAGAATATCGTAAATACCCTAAATTCACTATCAATTTGTTTAATTTTGATACTCGATGAATTCGACATGCAAAATTGAACATTTGACACGTATTACGAGGTGAAATATGCACAAATTCCGAGGCAAAATGCACACAATTCAAATGACCACGCAAATCAAGGATATTTTGATTGATTGACATGCTGCTGACATCCTAATTTAATATTAAGTTCTAATTTTGGAGAGCTATCATTAATGTTACAAATCAAGTTAACAGAAATAGTAAGTAAAAAAAAAAGAAATCAAATCACAATTAATTTTGCTAACCTCGTATCTCCTCCTCGGATACTATGCTCTGAACTCCGTCAGAAATCCCGCAAATTCGGCTGGCCTCGCGATCAACTCCACTCAAAAGCTCGCCAATGAGAACCAGACTTCCTTATTAACCGGATATTTGTCGTTAAATCAAAAAAAAAACTCTCTGCTTCGTCTTCAACAACTACTCCTGCAAACCCCAAAACTTCTTCAAGCCGTCCAAGCTTTGCGAACCAAAAACCAATCCCCTCGCTGTTTGGCTCTTCACGACCGAACCCCTTCTCCCGTCAAAGCTTAAACCGAGTCAGGTAAATCCTCCCCCTGGAGCCTCTAGATCTTTAAAAGGAACCTAAAGCGTCTGCCAATCAAAATCTTACTTCAGCAGCCGAATATCTCGCGTCTTCTCCACACCTGACCGAGCACTTCCTGCTCAGATCCTGTAGTCGATCACTCTTCCAGCACCAAACCGCCTCAAGTTTTTTTTTATTATGCTTCGAACCTCCAAGCCGCTCCTGATCTGACTCTTCTCTAGCTGTTTAGCAACCGCAGTACCAACAACCTCATCCCACCTTGCCGATCTCCTTGAGTTTTTTTTTTGGTGTATGTTGTCGGACAGCAACGACGTCCCTTTATAGCTTTAAACTATTCTTTTTTTTTTTTAAAATTGCTTTAAACTATTCTCAACCAAATGATTTTCATGTGGTGCCTATTACTATTTCATGTGAAGGTCTAAAAGCTATAGTCTACTGTCGTTTTATGTGAAGTTCCAAAAGCTACAGCAAATTCCTTTGCTTTTTGCCACGTGCTTTCCTTCCTCCACATTTTATTAAATCAAGTTTCTGTACATTTCCTCCTCACATGTTGTCATCATTTCCCTTGAATCGTGCCACTTTATTTTTTAATATCACTTGTTCTGTCTTATATTTCCTTTTCTTTATTATTATTCTTTTTATTCTATTTTTATTATTTATATATATATTGTAAATATGGAAGCATATTTATGTACTTATATATATTTAAGATGCTTCAAAAGAAAAGTGAAAGGGTAAAAGCAACAGTAAGATGTCTGTATCTTCATTAAGTATGATAGTTATTAGTTTGATATCATTAACTATTGGTGTCGTAGTGATTAAACTAATATCTTTTGGTCATGTGTGCTGTAGCTATTATGTTAAATATCCTTTAATAATTCATGTTGTAGTTAATTGGGTTAATATTATTAATTATTTGTGCTAAAAGCAATTGAGTTATTGTCACTAGTTATGCATGTTATCTCTGTTATTGTATGCTTATTTAAATACACATGCCTTTTTAGAGAGGGAGGATGTAAGTTTATCATCACTGTTTCTAACATAGATCATTACTATTAATTAGTATAATTGGTATTATTGACTTTGATCAATATCATTAATTACTAGTATCATTATTATGTTTTTTTTTTAAGTTTTAAATATGTATGAATGTGTACATTATGTACATTAAAAGGGCAAAGCTTCAAAAAAAAAGAGAGCCAAAAAAAAAAAGAAAAAAAAAAGCTCTAAAAAAAAAAAAGGAGAAAATTAGCCAAAAAAAAAAAAGAGATAAAAATAAAAAAAAAAGGAAAGAAAAGAAAAATGAGGAAATTTTGTAAGTTTTGGGAGAACTCGTTTCGGCGTTCGCAACACGACGAACGACCACCTATGCACGCTTTTCTCTAGCGTGGTGGGAGGAAGTTCGTTGTGTTGCTAGCGACGAAACGAGTAATTCTCCCTTAAAGTCCTATTTTCGATGTTTGCGGCGCGCCGAGGGACCTCCTATGCACGCTTTTCTCTAGCGTGGTGGGAGGGAACTCGGTGCGGCGCTTACAACGAGGTAGGCGGGCCCTGTGCACGCTTTTCTCTAGCGTGGCGGGGATGAATATATAAAACTGTGCATTTTTAACAGGTGCTTGAAGACCCATGCACGCCTTTCTCTGGCGTGGTGGGGTTGAAGATATTTGGCCTTGGTGTCATCCGACATCACCCGTGCACGCTTTTCTCTAGCGTGGCGGGGGCCCCCAAACTCCTGAAAATTCCCCTAAACGGGGGAGACGCCGGGAGGCTGCCGAAATTTCGACTGAAGACATAAAGGACTTGAACAAATTTTGGACAACATGGGACTTGTGCAAATGAACTTGTTCTGAACACTAATTTGAACATCAAATGAACTTGATTTGGACCAAATGACAAAAAGACTTGGATTCATATTTAAACACAAAACAAAGTGATATCTAAGTCTAATTGAAATGAAATCAAAATGACATTGAACAAATGACATAAATTTTAATATAAGCTTGGACCTAAATTGGTTACCAAAGAGAACATGAACTCAAACTGAACTCAACAAGAGCTTGATTTGAGTAATAATATTGAAACTCTAATGAGATGATAAGGAATTGTCAACTCAATTTGAATGTGAAGTACTAATCAAAGGAAGTTCAAGTCACTCAAATGTCATGAAAGCAAGTCGAAGGACTCAAAGGAACGTTGATGGGTAATTGTAAATAATGATTTATAATAAACAAAGTTTATGCCCATCACTCACAAGCAACGAGAAGATTTATGACATACACAATCAATGCTTTTAAAACCATGATACTCCTATGGATAATAACAAGTGGCATCCCAATCAACGTACCTACAATCAAAAATGCAAAGCTTTCAACTAAATGTTGAAGGGCTCTCATGCCAATCGAAATGCAAATATTAATAAACAACAATCATCTGTGGATGATGAACAACCACAAGCAATGACTGATGATGAACGAGTTCTCTACATCTCACTCACCAATAACAAGCAGAAATGAATACATAGCTTGATGAAGGATGAAAGCATTACAAGGAGAGTTGTCAGTGGATGTGATTATGGACATACAGGGAAAATAGTAACTCGCCAGCAGAATATGTATGGAAAGGGTATAATGAACATGACTTGTTCGCAGTCAATGCCAATTAGCTTACAAATGGGCTTGTTAATCTGCATGCAATACCTGTCGGTGATTAGAAGCAACAGGATGATTGATACACAGCGAAAGCGGATATCAATGAACTGTTGCAGAAGGCTCATCTTATGCACCGTATATTAATTGTAAGCAGAAACAAGAAATATACAGCATGCACAGACAACCACAGACCACTGTAGGAGATGCTTAATGCATGTAGTGTATAGTCTACAAGTACGATGCAAGAAGAGCTGTGATGAATGCAAACATCTGTTGATAATGATGGAAGATGTGCCGTAGATGTAACAGTGTTCCTCCGCGACCAATAATTATCCAATATTAGTCAAATACACTGATCCCTGGCAAGCAAAGGCAAAAAAAAAATGCAAGAAATGCAAGTCCCTACGAGCTTCTGTAGGAAATATATTATACACTCAAAATGCCATCTACAAGAAGGATGCAGGAAAAATACATTAGATAGCTACATCTACGAGCCAAAGCAGGAGATTCGTTGGTGCACTATAATTCATCTACAAAAAAGTAACCAGTAGTGCACGACAGTCTACCTGTGCAAAGCAGCGAACAGTTCAATCCCTGAGCTACTGCAATACGCCACCGGATCTGCAACATCCATGCAAGCAGACAGAAGGCGTACAAATTCCCAAATGAAATCCCAGCGCTACGCCACCGGATCTGCAACACTCATACAAGCAGACAGAAGGCGTCTACAAGTTACAACGCCACGCCACCGGATCTGCAACACTCATACAAGCAGACAGAAGGCGTCTACAAGTTACAACGCCACGCCACCGGATCCACAACATTCATGCAAGCGGACAGAAGGCGTTTAGAAATATTCCAAAAGTACCCCCGCACATGCACCATAATATGTATACACATAGGTACACATAAGGGGATGTACTGAATACCCGCATGGGCCCCGGCGAGCGTGTTATTGGTACACACGTGATGCCTAGGGATGCTGCGCGGGTCAATAAATTTAAACCCGATCCTCCTAAAGCAAGTAGATAGGAGTTGACAAGGTTCAATAAATATTTATAAAATGCCCCCAAACACCCGCATGGGCCCCGGCGAGCATGTTGTAGAAATACATGTGACGTCTAGGGATGCTGCGCGGGTCAATAAGTGAATTCAAGTTCGAGCCCGATCCTCCTATACGGGTAGATAGGAGTTGACACGGCTCGAACTATTAAATAAATATGCGGTCGTGAGATCGACCGGGATATTTATTTTATATGTTCATATTAGGCCTTCAAGGCCTATAATCAAGAGAATTCACTAACAGGGGCATAAGGCCTACAAAACCCGATCCTCTGTCGATAGCTCGGTAGAGTCGACAAGGTTCAATTCATAAATACAAATGACCCCACACCCCGATGATGGCCGTGTTGAATGCAAATCTCAACCGAAGGGGTCAACACAGATCATTCCAAATACCACCCAAATACCCAAAACTCCAAAAATTTCAAAAATCCCAAACATATTTAAAAAATGAAATTCAATTCATCAAGCCATTTAAAGCAAATCCATCCACCCTCCGCAACAGTTTGCCGGGGTGGACAAGTTAAAATTTACTTCAGCTTGCAAAGAGCTTATGCCTGGTCGAGAATATCACTAGGATCCGTTCTCAAACAATCTCCTGCCAGCAAGGACGTGGTACGAGTCCTCTAACCGGCAGTTTCGCCACCAAATGGCACTGCAGGATAAACGGTTATGACTCGGGGCCCTCTGAACCAGGTGGTCGCCGCCAAATGGCACCATTATATTATGGTTATGGCCAGAGCCCGTATGCTCCCCAATGGCATCAAATCCTTGAGATATGAATCAATAGAATATGATCGATAGGGCACAAAGCCCTCTGTTAGCTAAGGTGGATTCAAATTTGTCCCCTTAGGCAAATATTCACCCCAGGTCTACAAGGTACCCTTGGACGAAGCAACCCATGGCTGCCGACAAGGATCCTTCTGTTAGGTTGGGTCGACTACCTCCTCTGACTGAGTAGACCAGGGACCACGATGGCCCGGGATGACGGAACCATGGGATCTTGATCGAGTCTATCATCCATTCCCCCACCATCCGCTTTAAGTGCAAGATGGTGAAAATTTCTATTTTAAATATCAAAAATTTCAATTTTCCAATCTTCTAAATTCTAAAATCCTCAAATTTCCAACTCATGCTGCTACTATATGCCAGATCCACGTATCCTTACGTATCTGATCGATGACTAGCCTTAATCGAAAGTTCTCTCTCGTTATCGGGAGGGGTAATTAACTATAGGGGCTTGCGCCTATAGGAAACCAGAACTCAGATCATAAAGTCCTCACAAAATGAGGGCGAAATCTCTGGGTAGTGTCTTATCTACTATCTCATCTGCCTTCCAAAATTTACCCCGGAACTTAGTTCGTTAAAACTCCCCCCTCAAAAAAAAAAAGTCGGGCGGAGGCCGGGGCTGAATTTTTGGAGCCCACAGATTTCTGGCGACTCCGCTGGGGAATGGTTTCTCTTTCCATCTTTGGCTAGTCACCTCAGTGCTACAGTAGCAGCCGTTCTCAACCTAGATTCAAAATTTCGAATCTTTCAAAATGAGCGTTTAAAGAATTAAAATTTTGAATATTCTAAAAAAATGATCATTGCATTCATCATGCATTATTGGGATAGCGTGTTTAGCAGAGTTTTTAAATTTGTATGATTTTAATTGCTTGCTAATGATTATATATTTTTATCTTTTGTTCTGTACAAGTCTCTGCATTTTGAAAGTGTGGGGTGATGTATCAGATTCTGATTACTAACCCTTACCTTTCATTTGTGCAGATGGATCTACAGAATACCCCATTCACCGTCCAACTGGGACGCGGCGCTAGCATCCAACTAGCAAATGCTATGATCACTACCGGAAATACTGGAGCGACCATCCAGTTCGATAGCGTTGACTTCCCTGCAGTCGTTGCAAGGACTGCTGCCATTCCTGCTAACGATGCAAGGCGACTCCAACCTACCGAAGCCCCTACCCGTCATGCACGTCTGCCAGTGCAGCAACCAACCATTGAAGCTTCTACTCGTCGTGTGCATCTGCCAGCACAACGACCCGCCGCTGAAAATTCTCGCAAGAGAACATCTGTGTTCGAAAGACTTTCACAGCCCGAGGCTCTGACTGCCAAAAGAGTTGTGACTGGTGGAAGGATTTCTGTGGTACCTGTGAATACCACATCTCTGCCAAGTGGGTTACCTACACCCAGAAAGAATGAAGCTGAGGCCTCCTCATCTGGAGGAAGGCTTACGAGAAGGCAAAGAAGAAAGAAGAATGCTGAGATGCGAGCTCAGCAGCAACAACCTTCTGTCCACCCATCCAATCTGCCGGCCAGAGAGCCTGAAGCCAATGTTCCTATCCGGAACAAGTTTACTGACCTAAGATGGGTCAAAAGAAACAGCTCTACTGGGGAGCTGAAGAAGTCTTTTTGGGACCGACAACCCGAAGTCCCAGCCCCTCCAAGGAGATATGAGCCTGAAACCCTGTCATCCCGAGTGTACAGGGTACTGAAGACCGTGAAGGAGAAGGGTCTAAAGAAAAAGAAATTTCAGAGGCCACTTATGATTGAGGCTAGAAGGACCCCTCCGAGGGAAAGGATATCGTCTGATTTGACAGCTGAAAGAAGAAGAAGGCGACAACAAATTCCATCCGGTGAGCATCGGGGTGTGACACCTGGACCTTGGGTTTGGGGATCCGCCGCCGAAAGGTCCCAACAAAAAGGAAAGCAAGTCTGGAGGCCAAGGCCTCACAGAGAAGAAAATAAAGAAGAAAGAAAAAGAGAACTAAATCTGGGCGTGACATCCGGTACTGCTTCCCGGAGATCTGCCCCCGTTCACAAGCAACATCAGAGATGGGTCCAAAAGAAAACCCACCACGATGACACCCCTCTTGACGGTCGACACCTTGGAGAATCCTCCGGGGGATCCCGTCACCCGTCATCCCCTCCGAGAGAAGAATCTAATTTCGATCGTAGCCCACGGATCGAAGAAATCTACTTACCGAATCAGGAGCCGGAGATCCAATGGCGTCGTCGCTCAGAGATTCGAGTATTAGAAGAAAAAATAGAAGAAGGCATAGAAGGGGAGGAAAATAAAGAGGTAGAAGAAAATATAGAAAACATAGAAGACGATGAATACATGGAAGGGGATGAAGATTTTGAATTTATGGAAGAAGGAATGGAAGAAATGAATGATTCCATAAATATAGAAGTCGTCTATATGGCAAGACATACTCGTGCCATTGAGGAAGTCTACCATGAAGAAGGTGAAGGCGATCATAATCGACAGCCCCAACCCAGGCGAACACAACGGCGTCAACGTGAGGTTGAGCCTACTTTCGATGGAGGTGATCCCCCTGATGAAGAAAGAGTCGAGGAAGATGAAGAAGAGGAAGAAAATCCTTTCGCGACCGATGATGTTGCTCTTACCGATGTACTACAGCAAATGGGGGAACAAATGAAAGCTAAAGATAAGGAGATCTCCCAGTTGAATGAGAAAATGACTGGAATGATGGCCCAGATGGCAGTGATGATGCAAATGATGCAGAGAACTGCAGCCGTCGGTCCCATACCTGATCCCCCTATCGATCCTCCAAATCTCCAACTGCCTCAAGGCTCAGGAATACGAGGTGTTCCTGAAAATGGCAATGAAGCTCGCAATACTGTCCGCCAGCCCACTCCGCAGAATGTTGCTAGCACCTCCGAGCCTGTGACAGCTGCACAGCTCGAAGGACTGATCACACAGGAGATTAAAGCCATTATAGCTATTGATCAGGCCGAAAAATTGGTGGGTAAAGGTCGTCCATATCCGGCAGAATACGACCAAGTGCCATACCCAAAAGGGTATTCAGTGCCAAAGTTTCATACCTTCAACGGTACTAACAACCCTAGGCAACACTTGGCACAATTTAAGGCCACCTGTGGGAATACAGGGGGAAATGATGCCTTACTCTTCAGACAGTTCGTTACCAGTTTAACAGCAACTGCTTTCGAGTGGTATGCTGAACTACCAAATGACTCTGTGAAGAAATTCGCAGAGTTAGAATCGATGTTCGTGAAAAGGTTTGCTAGTGCAACTGAGAAAATCATGATCGCTGACCTCGCCTTAGATAAACGAAAGAAGGAGGAATCAGTGTCAAAATATATCACTCGCTGGCGCAACATGAGCATGAAATGTGAACAGCAACTTGAAGAAGAACACGCCGTGCAATTGTTAATGGGGAACATCGATGATAAGATGCAACCATTTTTGTGCATGGCTACAATTACCACATTTCAGGATCTCCTGGATAGGGTGGCCAAATTTGAGAAGTTAAATTTGTCAAGATCAGAAGGCAACTTCGACAAGCTCAAAAAGGCTAAGGCCCCAGATGCTAAGAAGAGTGAAATCTACTCTACATCCTCTCTCAGGCCAAATAGGGGAAATCATGTGATCTATAATGTAGACAAAGGCAAGCAGCCGATGCAGTATGAAGAAAAGCAGAAGCAAGTCTACAATCCTAACCCTCAGCCGAAGCTGGTGCTCGGAGGGAATGATAGGCCACGAACTTTCCAGGGCGGAGGGGATCGCCCAAGGCAAGCAATAGGAACTGGTGATAGAACGTTCATATCCCTCAAAGATAAGATGAACAAAGAATATTCGTTCAAAAGAGAGAGTGTCGCCAAGTTATTTCGACAGGCGATAAAAGCAGGCCTAGAACTGCCGGAGTGCAAGAGGCCAGAAGAGTCGAAAGAAACTGGTGACCCGAATTACTGCCCATATCACCGAGTACTCGGCCATCCCATTGAAGATTGCTATATCTTTAAGGATTGGCTCGAAAGAAAATACCGGAGGGGAGAGCTCACATTGTCAGACAATGTGTTATCCCATCCTAAAAAGGAATCAACTCGGGTAATTACGACTTCTCCCGTACCCCCAGTTGAAGAAAAGAAAAATGAGAAGAAGCTAGCTCGAGAAGAACAATGGAAGACCGCGGTCTCTAAGAAGACTGTAAAAATGTTGAAACAACTGGAGGGGGTTCCAGGTGTAAAGTGGAAATCTTCTACAGAGCCGGTGATAGATCCCAAGGCACTCCCTGCGGTGCGAGCTTCAACTTCTAAACAGTTTCTCAACCAAGCTGGCACTTCAAAGTCTGAGAAAGTAAAATCCTCTAAAAAGAAGTCCAAGCTGAAGAAGCCCAAGGAGAAAAAGACAGCGACCCAAAGGGTTATCGATAGTTTGGATGAATACTATCAAACTGCGAGGCGCCCCATTAAGCTTGTTGATTTTATGACAGGACTCAAGATTGAGGAGGCAAAAGAGGCTGACGAAGAGCCACTCCCCGTGGAAACTTGTCGGGTCATTTCAATGACACCATTGGCTGCAATCAATAGGGGAAAAGAAACACCCTCTGAATCATGTATGATGGTGTCGCCAATGGACCACAGTTCGGAGGAAGATTTGTATTTTCCAGAAGAAGATGGATCCGAACCTGATATCGCTTCGCAGATGGAGCAAGTGAACTTGGGCAGTGATTCTGAATCAACGGATAAATCTCCAGACACGATAATGGCTGACTCTGAGGGAAATGCACTATCGAATGAGTCTGAACAAGAGGAGATCGCCCAGGTGCAGCTAAGAAGTGGTAAAATTCTACCGTCCCAGCCTAAGAAAGGAATCCCTACTAATGATAAAGGGAAAGAGATAATTATAAGTGAAGATATTATCCCCAAGGATACGAAAAAGAAAGATGCCTCAAACAAAGGGATAGATTATAATATCCTATCCCATCTGAGAAAAATCCCAGCACAACTCAGTATATATGATGCTCTTGTGATGTCTAAAGACCTGCGGGAGACCTTGATCCAGGCTCTCAAGGACCCCGAAAGATATGAGGCGTATTTTGCCGAACGTAATTTGACAGAAGTCTTGCGAGCTTGAAATGAGCCAATCATTACTTTTGCTGAGGATGATATGATGCTTGGAACGGCAGACCACAACCGCCCTCTATATGTTACTGCAGAGAGTGACGGAATGATAATCAGCCGGATTCTGATTGATCCCGGGTCTTCTATCAATCTTATGAGCTTGAAGGCGCTAAGATCATTATGTCTCGATGTGCAGCATCTCGGGCCAGATAAATTAATGGTGCATGGTTTCAATGAGAAAGGGCAAAAGACCTTAGGATCATTCATGCTCTCCCTAACATTCGGGGAACTTCATACCGAGGCAAAATTTCATGTGATTGACGCGGACACCTCATTTAGGGCGCTTCTAGGTCGCCCGTGGTTGCACGATTACGGCATGGTCCCTTCAACACTACATCAGTGTATGAAATATATTAGGGATGGAGAGGAGTTCAGAATCTCTGGTGATATTCAGCCCTTTGCAGTCCACGAGGTAAAAATCTATGAAGATGCCAGATACTTCATCCCTAAGGAGCCAAAGCCGTCGAGTTCTCTCGAGACTAAGGCAGCCAACCTGAAGAATACAAGGCGATCCAAGCAAGAAGATGAAAAGAAGCAAGCGGGGAGAAAGAAGACGACGCCAACTCTCCCTAAAGCAACGATCACTCCTAAATCAAGAAAATATGTGCCTCACCTAGGGAGTGACACAGACGAGGATGAGGCCGCCCCGTCTAAATCCCAGGAAATACGCCAATCAATGGCTAGGGGGAGGAAGAAGATAAAGTACTCAGATGATGACTACGACTATGAGTCTACCTACATGAATAATGTACGTGTACTCTCAAGAAGAATAGATAATCTGACGATCTCAGATAATGAATGTGTTGTCACACGAATTCCCCCACAACACTTCAAAGAAATCGTTTCCCGAGAGGTACATAATGTTGAGGAACTTGTAACATTTTATGTACCTCCTCTAAGAAAAAGAGATGGGCCGGGAACCCTATTTTATAAATCTGGAGAACGTGAGGAGGAAGGGAGTCGAGACTGGCTCTACAGGCCCATCGAGCGTCGGGAATTAGTAGTCACGAGAATGCCCAGATTTAACACTAAAAATATCCGAAGGATGTTGCGAAAACAGGCCAGAATTCGCACTCCCGTACAACAACTCCGTACCTGTTTAAAGCTCTGGTATCGAAGAAATCCCCATGCGATGCGAAGAAAGGATATTCTCGCAAGGAGGGGCCTCGGATTCGTCGTACATAAGCACCCTCAAAGAGAGACGTGTCAAGTCATCACTTGTAGGAAAGTTGAACCCAATGATGATTCTGAGAGGGAAGTTTATGAAGTTGATGACTATAATGAGCAACCTGTAGAAGCCGAGCCTGCACCTGAAGAACTTGAAGATGGTGGACAAGCGGCTACTATGGATGAGTTAAAGGAAGTCAACTTGGGAACTGAGGAGGATCCTCGCCCAACCTTCATTAGTTCCCTTCTGCCAGAAGACCAAGTGGAAGAAATAAAAGAACTTCTCTGTGAATTCAGGGACTGCTTTGCCTGGACATATGCTGAAATGCCTGGCTTATCCCCTGATGTAGCAGTTCACAGACTGGCGATCAAACCAGATGCGGCACCCATCAAACAAGCTCCAAGAAGAATGAGATTGGAGATTGAAGAGCAGGTAATTGCAGAAACAAAAAAGCTCATAGAAGAAGGCTTCATTCGAGAAGAAAAATATGCCGACTGGATCGCCAATATCGTCCCCGTAAAGAAGAAGAATGGACAGATCCGTATCTGTATTGACTTCCGGGACCTTAACAAGGCGTGTCCAAAAGACGATTTTCCACTCCCCGTATCAGAACTTCTAGTTGACACCACATCACACTATGACATGTTCTCTTTTATGGATGGATCGTCAGGATACAATCAGATCAAGATGGCGCCCGAAGATGAAAAGCATACATCATTCAGAACGCCTATCGATATTTTTTGCTATACAGTCATGCCCTTCGGCCTCAAGAACGCTGGTGCCACCTACCAACGGGCGATGACCCATATCTTTGATGAATTAATACATCAGAAGGTCGAATGCTATGTAGATGACCTGGTTGTTAAGAGCATAGACCGAAAAGAGCATCTAAATGACTTAAGAATTGTATTTGAGAGAATCAGAAAGTTTGATCTGAAAACGAATCCTCTCAAATGTGCTTTCGGGGTCTCCTCCGGTAAATTTCTTGGCTATGTCGTTCGTCATCGAGGCATAGAAGTTGACCCCAATAAAATCAAGGCGATCATTGAGATGCCACCGCCAAGAAGCCTCCGTCAACTCCGTTCCTTGCAAGGACAACTGGCTTTCATTCGACGATTCATATCAAATCTGTCGGGTAGGTGCCAGCCATTTTCGAAATTGATGAAGAAGGACGTTCGCTTCAAGTGGGATGAAGAATGTCAGGAAGCATTTGACAGTATCAAGAGATACTTGTTAAATCCACCCATTCTCGCAGCGCCAATTCCGGGGAAGCCTCTTATACTGTATACGGCAGCACTAGAAGAGTCCCTCGGAGCATTATTGGCCCAACACAATGAGGAAGGAAAAGAAAATGCACTCTACTATATCAGTCGGAGATTAATCGGAGCAGAAGTACGATATTCTCCAATTGAGAAACATTGTCTGGCGTTGATCTTTGCAGTCCAGAAGCTCCGCCACTATATGCTCTCCCACAAAATCACCTTGATATCAAAGATCGATCCGCTGAAGTTCTTGATGACAAGACCAGCGTTGACAGGTCGTTTGGCAAGGTGGGCAGTGCTATTACTGCAATTTGATATAGTGTATATGCCACAAAAGGCGGTAAAGGGACAAGCTTTGGCAGATTTCCTCGCCGCACATCCAATTCCTGCAGATTCGCCGTTGAACGATGATTTGCCCGATGAACAAATCATGCAGGTTGATGGAGAAGAAAAGCTACCATTTTGGGAGATGTACTTTGATGGGGCATCATCTATCAAGTCTCCCAAACCTCCAAATCTTGCAAAGGCCCAAGCTGGCATCGGTCTTGTCTTTATAGAACCTGAGGGAGGTATCATGAGATTCTCGTTCAGTTTAACGGAACCTCGGACCAATAATGAATCCGAATACGAAGCTCTAATAGCAGGACTGGAGATTGCAATTGATGTCCAAATCACAGATCTCCAAATTTTCGGTGATTCTCAACTTGTGATAAATCAAGTTCTGGGCATTTACAAGATCTGCAAACTTGAATTGGCCCACTACCACCGACGAGCTCTCGAGCTTCTAAAACAAATACCGAATGTCAAGATAACTCAAGTTCCTCGAGGACAGAATGCAAAGGCAGATTGTCTAGCTAAATTAGCCAAGGAGCTTGCAAGTGAAGATAAGAAGCCACCTATATTTATTACGGTTGAAAATCGTCGGGTCTTGGAGCCAGCAATCTTACAATTCCCACGGGCGGAGGGAGTACTAGATTCAGGCCAACAGGACATAACCTCGGTTGATCCCCGACATCCCCAACCAGTCGATCTTGAATATCGACATGAAGAAAATCAAGCTCCTAAGAGAAGGCGTAAGGCCAGTCTAGCTTCAGAATCATGGTGGTATTGCTTAGATGTTGAAGTCGAAGATGATTGGAGGCAACCATTCGTTGACTACTTCAAAGAAAGCAAACTCCCAACAGATAAATCTCTGGCTGCACAAATTAGAAAAAGAGCATTACGATACGCGTTTGTCAATGACACGTTGTATCGACGAGCTTTTGACCAAATGTGGCTACGATGCCTAGGGACCAGGGAAGCTGATAAAGTGGTAGCAGAAGTTCATGAAGGACTCTGCGGAGCACATCAGTCAGGTCCCAAGATGACTGCTAAAATCAAAAGAATGGGTTATTATTGGCCAACAATGGTGACAGATTGCATTAACCACGCTAAGAGGTGTCACGAGTGTCAAATCCACGGTGATGTTATACATCAACCACCAAATCCACTGCACCCAACAGTAGCATCCTGGCCATTTGAATGCTGGGGTACAGACATAATCGGACCAATAGATCACCATCGTCGGCCGGACATCGCTTTATATTGGCGGGTACAGATTACTTCTCCAAGTGGGCAGAAGCAGCTCCATTCAAAGAAGTCACATCTGAGCATGTGATCAACTTCTTCACCCACAACGTCGTCTACAGATTCGGTGTACCACGACGCGTGATTTCAGATAATGGCACAGCATTCAAGAGCACAAAAATCTACAAGTTTATTGATCGACATAAGATTGATTGGCGATATTCTTCCATATACAACCCAAGAGCCAATGGCCTGGCAGAGGCATTTAACAAGACGCTGGTGAAGTTGTTGAAGAAGATCCTCACCAAAAATAAGAAGGAGTGGCACACGAAGATGGCAGAAGCGCTATGGGCATACCGTACAACCTACAAGACGCCAACCAAAGCCACTCCCTATTCATTAGTATTCGGAGTTGAAGCAGTGTTGCCACTAGAGATTGAACTGCCGTCGCTTCGAGTAGCTATCCAGCACGATTTAACTCAGGATCAAAATGCTCGATTAAGAATGGAAGAGCTTGACGCACTTGACGAAACCAGGTTACAAGCCCAACAAAACTTGGAGATCTATCGAGCAAGGATGGCGAAATCATTTGATCGAATGGTGCGTCATCGATCATTTCAAGAAGGAGAATTGGTCCTGGTGCTGAGAAGGCCAATCATCCCCCACCGAAAAATCGGTGGTAAATTTGTATCCAATTGGGAAGGCCCCTTTGTTATCGAGAAAGTGTATCAAGGAGGAGCCTATCAGTTGATCGATCTGGAGGGCCAGAGACCTATGCCACCGATCAATGGCCGGTACTTGAAGAAATATCATGTATAGGGATAATGAGGTGTTTAGAGTATTCTATACTTCAAATGCACTCATCGATATGTGTATGACTCATCTTTGAAATTCTCTTGTAATACAAGAATGCATTTCAAAAAAAAAAAAAAAAAAAAAAAAATTTGTACAGGCGGCATTTTAAATATTTATCCGGGTCGACATCGTGCCGCGTGCCGAGATCCCCGAATAAAATATTTAAAATCTCAAAACTTTTAAGTTTGCAAAAATTTTTATCTTCTTGCCAAGCAGGGGGCATTTTAAATATTTATCCGGGTCGACATCGCGCCGCGTGTCGAGATCCCCGAATAAATATTTAAAATCTTAAACAATTAAGTTTGGCAAAAAAAAAAAAAAAAAAAACTTGTCAAACATGGGCCATTTTAAATATTTATTCAGGTCGACATCGCGCCGCGTGCCGAGATCCCCGAATAAATATTTAAAATCTTAAACTATTAAGTTTGTCAAAAAAAAAAAAGAAAAAAAAATCTATATACATATATTATTTATCCGGGTCGACATCGCGCCGCGTGCCGAAATACCCGAATAAATATTTAAAATATTCAATGTCTAAGCTTCTCCCACCTTGAGGATACCCCTACGAGATAAAAGACATCTGAATACTCATTTGGGTCGACATCGTGCTACGTGCCGAGATCCCTAAGTGAATATAAAAAAGAAAAAGAAGAGAAGTTCAAAATTTTCAAATTCATTCCATTTTAAAACCTCCCTACGAGACGGGGGGTACTCAAGTATTTGTTTGGGTCGACACCGTGCTACGTGCCGGGGTCCCTAAATAAATATTCAAATCATCAAGCCTTATGTTCCTTCGAATAGGGATACGGCGAATTCCATTATTAACACACGAACGCAGGTGATTTTCCTAAAGGTTTGGGACGTCATTCTCCTCCAGTGTACCAAGATTTCGAAAGTCAAGAAAGAGACTTTTGTAACTACATGCTCCAACAAATTGAGGCAAAAAAGCTTAAAGTCTTCCAACAGCCTGAAGCTTAAGGTTCGGATGGGTGTAAAACGCCGGATCCAACACGCCCAAATATGGTCGGATCGCTGGCAACTCCATCTACTCAACACGCCAGAAGAAAGGCCGTAGTAGCGGAACTCCCACTTCGTCAACCCGTCAGTAAGGACTGTAGGAAGAACGAAGGCTGATTTGACTCGACAACTTTCAGTAGTCGTAGTCCACAAAACTCTTCTAATTGACTGGAGAATCAAAGTCCCAGTGGGAAGGATGAGTCGCGAACAACTACCGAATGTCCGTAGACTCCAAATCTATAACCGCAAAGGATGACTTTAAACTTACCAACTTCAGTAGATTCAGCATTGGGAAGCACATTGCCTATAGCTCGAGTCTGAAGCCTGAATGAGTGTAAGAGGTCGGATCCAACACGCCCAAATATGGCCGGATCGCTGGCAATTCCGTCTACTTAACACGCCACAAGAACGGCCGTAGTAGAGGAACTCTCATTTCAGCAAACAGAGGATATAGAGCTATCAAATCATAGCTCACCTAATCTGATGAACTAAAGTGATTCGGATTGAAGTCTCCTCGATTGGTTAAGGATCAGGATACAACCTGCATTTGGTACCATCAGTCAAATCCAAAACCTGCAAACTTTCCACCAAGTCCGTTGCACAAAGCATAAGACAGGAAAAAGCTAAAATTTCTAAAGTTTGAAGCCACGATCATTGGCCCCAGCTAGTGGCCAAAGTGACGCTCACAATTGCCCTCAAAGACAGGGGGCATTTTAAATATTTATTTGGGTCGACATCGCGCTGCATGCCAAAATCCCCAAATAAATATTTAAAATCCCCTGTGGCACCAAAACAAGTCTGAAACAGAATACGAGACAGCTCAGAGTACGACACAGAGTACAAAACAGTCTAAAACACAGTCCAGAGTACGACACAGAAACTAGCTCAAGAAGCAACAAAAAAAACTCTCCATATATGCATATAATCAACATGAGGTACAAGTACAACAAGGACTCCAGACGCTACAGGGGTACAGACTAAAAAGAAAAGGGCAAAGACACGTCAGTAGAGGCGGGCCTGTAAGCTCTCTAGCTGTCCGGTAACCTCGGCCAAGGCCTGAAACTCTGACTGAGCTCTCTGGAACTGCTCTACGGCCAGTGCTAGAGAAGAGTCAGCCTCCATCATCTGCTGCTGTAAGGCTCGATGTCGCTGCTCCTCTCTCCTAGTAAGGCCATCCCGTCTGTAACGCCCCTCCTGTAGGCGACGTGTCCTGGACAACATCTGTCTGATGTCCCCCCAAAGAGCCTGCATGCGCGTCGTCAGTCCGTCCATCTCCCGAGTCATGCCAGAAGAACTCTGGCGGTGTCTCCTCAGAGCCTCTGCACTACTATCTACTCTGTCATGGGCGTCGTCAGCCAGTGCCCTGCGGCTAGCAACTATCTCCTCTAACTGCGGAAGTGTAGCGCTGGCCCGGGTAACAGAAAGTGACCTCAACCGCTGGATGCAGAACTTTGTCTCACGACACACTGCCTCCCAAAAACGTAACTCGGTAGTGTCCACCCCAAACTCGGCAAGCAGGCCTAGGATCCGGTCAGAAGAAGAGGTAAAACTGACCCAAGACTCTGGAGTGCTCGGGTCGACGCTAGAAACTAAGCTCCTCAGAACCTCCACTAGGTGGCTGCACCTCTCAGTAGTCGTGGAGTCTGGAGATCGGGGAACGTAGCAAAAAATCTCTGACGTGTAGTCGACTCCCTCAACCACTGCACAAAAGATTATAAACAATTAATTTAATCACATATATCATAATAATGCATTAAAAATAAATTAACTTACAATTAACACGTACCTGCGGAAGGGCCCGCTGAGTCGGCTGGGTGACTGGCTGGGACAGAGGAGGGGCCTGCGAAGTCAGCTGAGTAGCCCACAGGGAAGAAGAACTCCGACTGAACAAGGTCTGACGGCGGCTGCGTGTACGACGTCCCCCCGAACAGCTCTGTAAGTAAAGCAGCGCCGGTCCCCGAAGACTCGCCTGGACAAAATGACCCGTAGGGGTCCACCGGAAAAGAGAAGTTGTCGGAGGGTCCTGGTGTACCGTACCCAGTGAAGTCTGACCTCCTCGGCTCCTGTGTGCTCTCCCCGAGGTCCCTGGGAGAAAGACGAGCATCCACGGACCGTCTAGAAGGTGTGACACGCTGAGAGCTGGTCCTCCTACGAGGGGGCTGGGAAACCTCAGTGTGGTGTGGCGCAGGTGCCACATCCAGAACTCTGGAAGGGGAAGGAACAACGGCCCCGGCAGTAGTATGGGCCTCAACACGTGTGCCTGCACCAAATAATATATATCAAATTACCAAATATATATCAAAACTGACAAGAAGGAGAGAGGAGAGGGGGTAGGGAAGTACCTCTGCCGCCTGCAGTCTCTGGAAGAACCCGACGGGACCTCTGTCCCCTCGGCAACCCAAGCTCCTGTACCCGGGGCTCGTACCTCCTCGCACCATGCTCTAAAGCAGCTCCGAAAGACAGCCGCACCCAAGACAGTCTGGTGTAACTGACTCCTGTACTAGCAGACGGCTGTGCCAAAAGAAAGCTGGAACCTGTCCCCAGCCTCAGTAAGTGTGACCAAGTCCAAGCTGCGGCGTAAAAGCGGGTCTCTGCTGGAACAACATCCATACGCCGTACATCTGCAACTCCTGGAACTAGTGGCCGTCCATCGTAAGCTGTGGCCTGAGAGAGTCCAAACTGTCTGGCCACCCTATTGGGCTGATAGCCCTCCAAAGTCACCACGGCGCCTGCCCTGTGGCACAACCAACCCGGGCGCATGCTGATGAAGTACTCACCGACAGGCAAACTCCGTCTCCTATGCAGTAAAGTACACCTCCCTCTGTGGTCGACCTCGTCCGCCACAACAGTGCCTCTCTGATGAGGCGGCAAACCAAGAACATCTGACTGGTGAACCAAAGAGAACCGGTCTGAAACTAACTGCGGGGCAAAGAAAAAGAGACGGATCCTCTCTAGCTCAAAAGTGGAAGACGCCTGGGACAACTGCAAAACTGTGGGGTACCCTCTCTGCAAGAAGTAGGCTGGAGTCTCTAGACAGGAGAAAGCACCCTGGACGTGTAAGTGAACCCAGGCGTACAAGTACTGCCACGGTAAAACTGCATCTCGCACCTCCAGGGAACTGGCCTCAGAAATGGTCCGTAGGACCCTGTACACTCTGGCAAGAACGGCAGGAGCTAATGCGAGTCTCTGTCCCACTGACAACTGACTAGCTGCTAAGAGAACACTGCACCTCAAAGATCATGTCCTGACTGGAAGTACAAAAGTGCTGAGCCAAAGTGCTAAGAATCCTGCTAACAGCAACTGCTCGTCAACGTCCGCCAACCAGTGGAAGAAGACGGCTCGGCGGTCTCCTCAGACAGTGGAGTCCCGCGCTGCAAACCACGGCCAAAAGGGTCCAGTAGTGACGCCGTAGTAGGGGACAAGTACCTCTCCTGAAGGAAGCTGCTAACCCAGACGCCTGCGGGCATGGTGACTCGAGAACGCGTCGGCAAACTCTGCACTGACCCGTAAGTCTGACTGTAGTGCTGCAAAAGCCTGGGGAAAATATCCGGTAGTAGTAATCTGCCTCTCCTATCACCATCTGCTGAAGGAACCCGGTGAAAAAGCTGCTCGTCTGGGGGCACACACTCCTCAAAACTGTGTCCAAAAACTGGTAACCCGGAGACTGTCTGCAAGTCTGAGAGGGTAACTGTAAGCTCCTCAGCTCCAACCCAACAAGTACTGCGCCCAGCATCCCAGAACTCAACCAAACCTCGAGCCCAAGAAGCAGGGAGGCGTCCGTAGTCAAACAGGGAGGTGTACACTGCCTCGTAGATCCCTGCTGCCCGAAGAGTCTCCCTGTGCGCCTGAAGAACGTAACGGGCCCAGTAAACGTACCCGCTGACCGGGCTCTGAACCCGACCAACTGCTGAGTCCCTCGGCCACTGTGGAGGTGACGGCTGTAACTGGCGGTGACTAAGAATGCTAGACTGCCCAACTGGCTCAACTACGTCTGCGGCAGGCACTAAAATGTCGCAGGTGCCCCAGCCAATCTGTGCAACAGAACTCTCTAACGGGTGGTACTCCCCATACTGCAGTCTAACACTACTGACCCACCTGTCCGGGTCCTCAAAAGTGACTGAGTCCTCAGAAAGTTCTGGAAGCAAGGGAGAACGGGCAAAGAAGCCGTAAAAAGCATCCCGCCCCCGCAGCATGGCCTGGTGCTGCTCTAGTCTGTCTCGTACGTCAACATCGCCCTGAGGGTCACGTCGGTCAATAGCCTCCCAAATGGCATCCTCACTGGGCTCGCCTGGAGGCAGGTCGACGGGTCTCCGCCAACTAAACATCTCCTGCATGAGGAGAAAATGAAAATATGTGAAAAAGCAATTGAGGTAATCATGTATGCTCCAAAGAAATCTACTAAAAGTCGTCAACTGACTTACAACAAACGTGATACGCTCTGGACGCGTATCACATTTGTTGGGGGGCATTTGTTGACCCCTACAGCTACCCCAAAAATCATGAAGTTGAAATAGACGATTCAATTTGGATGTGGGTTACATTGAAATTTATTGTGCAATGTTGGAGAAGTGATCAAATGAGGAATATCAAGTTTTTGTTAATAGAATTGATTTGTGCACAAAAAAAAAAAAAATCTCTTCTATCTATAGCAGGGGATGGTGGTATGGGGAATACAACTCTCTTGCAAAATATTTACGAAGATGAAATGGCAGAGGAATTTGATCATAAGACACTGAAGGGCAGTTCTAGAAAATAATTTATTTGTGAGGGAAAGTGACGAATTAAGTAGCGCAAGGCCAATCAAATGACGTCCGATTGTAAAACGGACTGTGTCATTGCGTTTGGAACATCGCCAACATCAAAGATCTACATTTTATTTAATTAATTTGGATCAATCGGGGTGGCGGCACGCAAATCAAAGCGATCCTAATGCGATAAGATAACATGCATTTCAAGGAAAATTGGCCTCGTCGTCGACCAAACGATCTCCGATCGACGAACGGATTGCGTGGTTGCATCCGGAACGTCATCATCATCAAAGATCTACATTTTATTTAATTAATTTGGATCAATCAGGGTGGCGGCACGCAAATGAAAGCGACCCTAATGCGATAAGATAACGTGCATTTCAAGGAAAATTGGCCTCGTCGTCGACCAAACGACCTCCGATCGACGAACGGACTGTGTCATTGCATCCGGAATGCTTTCAACCTTTAAAAACTACATTTTGTTTATCCAATTCGAAGCATTCATATTGGCGGCGCAACCGGAATAATTCAAATAAGGCAGTGCGCAGTTCAAGAAAATCAGCCTCGTCGTCGACCTAATGACCTCCGATCGATGAACGGACTTCACCAATGCATCCGGAACATCCCAAATACTTAAGAATGAATTTTAATTTGATTGAATTAAATGACGTACGAGGAGGTCGGCATGAATTGCGAGGCAATAGCACAAATCATAAGGTAATGATGCGCATGCTAAGGAATTTAGCCCTCGACGTCGGTCAAATGATCTCCGATCGACGAACGGACTACGTCATTGCATCCGGAACACTGTCAATACTCTAAGTCGACTGTTAATTTTTCTAAATTAAAATCTTGCCGTGACCGACGAGGGTTCTAATACAATTACACGTATTCTGAGGAAATTAACGCTCGGCGCTAACCAAATGACGTCCGATCGCGAAACGGACTGCGTCATCGCGATCAGAATATCGTAAATACCCTAAATTCACTATCAATTTGTTTAATTTTGATACTCGATGAATTCGACATGCAAAATTGAACATTTGACACGTATTATGAGGTGAAATATGCACAAATTCCGAGGCAAAATGCACACAATTCAAATGACCACGCAAATCAAGGATATTTTGATTGATTGACATGCTGCTGACATCCTAATTTAATATTAAGTTCTAATTTTGGAGAGCTATCATTAATGTTACAAATCAAGTTAACAGAAATAGTAAGTAAAAAAAAAAAGAAATCAAATCACAATTAATTTTGCTAACCTCGTATCTCCTCCTCGGATACTATGCTCTGAACTCCGTCAGAAATCCCGCAAATTCGGCTGGCCTCGCGATCAACTCCACTCAAAAGCTCGCCAATGAGAACCAGACTTCCTTATTAACCGGATATTTGTCGTTAAATCAAAAAAAAACTCTCTGCTTCGTCTTCGACAACTACTCCTGCAAACCCCAAAACTTCTTCAAGCCGTCCAAGCTTTGCGAACCAAAAACCAATCCCCTCGCTGTTTGGCTCTTCACGACCGAACCCCTTCTCCCGTCAAAGCTTAAACCGAGTCAGGTAAATCCTCCCCCTGGAGCCTCTAGATCTTTAAAAGGAACCTAAAGCGTCTGCCAATCAAAATCTTACTTCAGCAGCCGAATATCTCGCGTCTTCTCCACACCTGACCGAGCACTTCCTGCTCAGATCCTGTAGTCGATCACTCTTCCAGCACCAAACCGCCTCAAGTTTTTTTTTATTATGCTTCGAACCTCCAAGCCGCTCCTGATCTGACTCTTCTCTAGCTGTTTAGCAACCGCAGTACCAACAACCTCATCCCACCTTGCCGATCTCCTTGAGTTTTTTTTTTGGTGTATGTTGTCGGACAGCAACGACGTCCCTTTATAGCTTTAAACTATTCTTTTTTTTTTTTTAAATTGCTTTAAACTATTCTCAACCAAATGATTTTCATGTGGTGCTTATTACTATTTCATGTGAAGGTCTAAAAGCTATAGTCTACTGTCGTTTTATGTGAAGTTCCAAAAGCTACAGCAAATTCCTTTGCTTTTTGCCACGTGCTTTCCTTCCTCCACATTTTATTAAATCAAGTTTCTGTACATTTCCTCCTCACATGTTGTCATCATTTCCCTTGAATCGTGCCACTTTATTTTTTAATATCACTTGTTCTGTCTTATATTTCCTTTTCTTTATTATTATTCTTTTTATTCTATTTTTATTATTTATATATATATTGTAAATATGGAAGCATATTTATGTACTTATATATATTTAAGATGCTTCAAAAGAAAAGTGAAAGGGTAAAAGCAACAGTAAGATGTCTGTATCTTCATTAAGTATGATAGTTATTAGTTTGATATCATTAACTATTGGTGTCGTAGTGATTAAACTAATATCTTTTGGTCATGTGTGCTGTAGCTATTATGTTAAATATCCTTTAATAATTCATGTTGTAGTTAATTGGGTTAATATTATTAATTATTTGTGCTAAAAGCAATTGAGTTATTGTCACTAGTTATGCATGTTATCTCTGTTATTGTATGCTTATTTAAATACACATGCCTTTTTAGAGAGGGAGGATGTAAGTTTATCATCACTGTTTCTAACATATATCATTACTATTAATTAGTATAATTGGTATTATTGACTTTGATCAATATCATTAATTACTAGTATCATTATTATGTTTTTTTTTTTAAGTTTTAAATATGTATGAATGTGTACATTATGTACATTAAAAGGGCAAAGCTTCAAAAAAAAAGAGAGCCAAAAAAAAAAAGAAAAAAAAAAGCTCTAAAAAAAAAAGGAGAAAATTAGCCAAAAAAAAAAAGAGATAAAAATAAAAAAAAAAGGAAAGAAAAGAAAAATGAGGAAATTTTGTAAGTTTTGGGAGAACTCGTTTCGGCGTTCGCAACACGACGAACGACCACCTATGCACGCTTTTCTCTAGCGTGGTGGGAGGAAGTTCGTTGTGTTGCTAGCGACGAAACGAGTAATTCTCCCTTAAAGTCCTATTTTCGATGTTTGCGGCGCGTCGAGGGACCTCCTATGCACGCTTTTCTCTAGCGTGGTGGGAGGGAACTCGGTGCGGCGCTTACAACGAGGTAGGCGGGCCCTGTGCACGCTTTTCTCTAGCGTGGCGGGGATGAATATATAAAACTGTGCATTTTTAACAGGTGCTTGAAGACCCATGCACGCCTTTCTCTGGCGTGGTGGGGTTGAAGATATTTGGCCTTGGTGTCATCCGACATCACCCGTGCACGCTTTTCTCTAGCGTGGCGGGGGCCCCCAAACTCCTGAAAATTCCCCTAAACGGGGGAGACGCCGGGAGGCTGCCGAAATTTCGACTGAAGACATAAAGGACTTGAACAAATTTTGGACAACATGGGACTTGTGCAAATGAACTTGTTCTGAACACTAATTTGAACATCAAATGAACTTGATTTGGACCAAATGACAAAAAGACTTGGATTCATATTTAAACACAAAACAAAGTGATATCTAAGTCTAATTGAAATGAAATCAAAATGACATTGAACAAATGACATAAATTTTAATATAAGCTTGGACCTAAATTGGTTACCAAAGAGAACATGAACTCAAACTGAACTCAACAAGAGCTTGATTTGAGTAATAATATTGAAACTCTAATGAGATGATAAGGAATTGTCAACTCAATTTGAATGTGAAGTACTAATCAAAGGAAGTTCAAGTCACTCAAATGTCATGAAAGCAAGTCGAAGGACTCAAAGGAACGTTGATGGGTAATTGTAAATAATGATTTATAATAAACAAAGTTTATGCCCATCACTCACAAGCAACGAGAAGATTTATGACATACACAATCAATGCTTTTAAAACCATGATACTCCTATGGATAATAACAAGTGGCATCCCAATCAACGTACCTACAATCAAAAATGCAAAGCTTTCAACTAAATGTTGAAGGGCTCTCATGCCAATCGAAATGCAAATATTAATAAACAACAATCATCTGTGGATGATGAACAACCACAAGCAATGACTGATGATGAACGAGTTCTCTACATCTCACTCACCAATAACAAGCAGAAATGAATACATAGCTTGATGAAGGATGAAAGCATTACAAGGAGAGTTGTCAGTGGATGTGATTATGGACATACAGGGAAAATAGTAACTCGCCAGCAGAATATGTATGGAAAGGGTATAATGAACATGACTTGTTTGCAGTCAATGCCAATTAGCTTACAAATGGGCTTGTTAATCTGCATGCAATACCTGTCGGTGATTAGAAGCAACAGGATGATTGATACACAGCGAAAGCGGATATCAATGAACTGTTGCAGAAGGCTCATCTTATGCACCGTATATTAATTGTAAGCAGAAACAAGAAATATACAGCATGCACAGACAACCACAGACCACTGTAGGAGATGCTTAATGCATGTAGTGTATAGTCTACAAGTACGATGCAAGAAGAGCTGTGATGAATGCAAACATCTGTTGATAATGATGGAAGATGTGCCGTAGATGTAACAGTGTTCCTCCGCGACCAATAATTATCCAATATTAGTCAAATACACTGATCCCTGGCAAGCAAAGGCAAAAAAAAATGCAAGAAATGCAAGTCCCTACGAGCTTCTGTAGGAAATATATTATACACTCAAAATGCCATCTACAAGAAGGATGCAGGAAAAATACATTAGATAGCTACATCTACGAGCCAAAGCAGGAGATTCGTTGGTGCACTATAATTCATCTACAAAAAAGTAACCAGTAGTGCACGACAGTCTACCTGTGCAAAGCAGCGAACAGTTCAATCCCTGAGCTACTGCAATACGCCACCGGATCTGCAACATCCATGCAAGCAGACAGAAGGCGTACAAATTCCCAAATGAAATCCCAGCGCTACGCCACCGGATCTGCAACACTCATACAAGCAGACAGAAGGCGTCTACAAGTTACAACGCCACGCCACCGGATCTGCAACACTCATACAAGCAGACAGAAGGCGTCTACAAGTTACAACGCCACGCCACCGGATCCGCAACATTCATGCAAGCGGACAGAAGGCATTTAGAAATATTCCAAAAGTACCCCCGCACATGCACCATAATATGTATACACATAGGTACACATAAGGGGATGTACTGAATACCCGCATGGGCCCCGGCGAGCGTGTTATTGGTACACACGTGATGCCTAGGGATGCTGCGCGGGTCAATAAATTTAAACCCGATCCTCCTAAAGCAAGTAGATAGGAGTTGACAAGGTTCAATAAATATTTATAAAATGCCCCCAAACACCCGCATGGGCCCCGGCGAGCATGTTGTAGAAATACATGTGACGTCTAGGGATGCTGCGCGGGTCAATAAGTGAATTCAAGTTCGAGCCCGATCCTCCTATACGGGTAGATAGGAGTTGACACGGCTCGAACCATTAAATAAATATGCGGTCGTGAGATCGACCGGGATATTTATTTTATATGTTCATATTAGGCCTTCAAGGCCTATAATCAAGAGAATTCACTAACAGGGGCATAAGGCCTACAAAACCCGATCCTCTGTCGATAGCTCGGTAGAGTCGACAAGGTTCAATTCATAAATACAAATGACCCCACACCCCGATGATGGCCGTGTTGAATGCAAATCTCAACCGAAGGGGTCAACACAGATCATTCCAAATACCACCCAAATACCCAAAACTCCAAAAATTTCAAAAATCCCAAACATATTTAAAAAATGAAATTCAATTCATCAAGCCATTTAAAGCAAATCCATCCACCCTCCGCAACAGTTTGCCGGGGTGGACAAGTTAAAATTTACTTCAGCTTGCAAAGAGCTTATGCCTGGTCAAGAATATCACTAGGATCCATTCTCAAACAATCTCCTGCCAGCAAGGACGTGGTACGAGTCCTCTAACCGGCAGTTTCGCCACCAAATGGCACTGCAGGATAAACGGTTATGACTCGGGGCCCTCTGAACCAGGTGGTCGCTGCCAAATGGCACCATTATATTATGGTTATGGCCAGAGCCCGTATGCTCCCCAATGGCATCAAATCCTTGAGATATGAATCAATAGAATATGATCGATAGGGCACAAAGTCCTCTGTTAGCTAAGGTGGATTCAAATTTGTCCCCTTAGGCAAATATTCACCCCAGGTCTACAAGGTACCCTTGGACGAAGCAACCCATGGCTGCCGACAAGGATCCTTCTGTTAGGTTGGGTCGACTACCTCCTCTGACTGAGTAGACCAGGGACCACGATGGCCCGGGATGACGGAACCATGGGATCTTGATCGAGTCTATCATCCATTCCCCCACCATCCGCTTTAAGTGCAAGATGGTGAAAATTTCTATTTTAAATATCAAAAATTTCAATTTTCCAATCTTCTAAATTCTAAAATCCTCAAATTTCCAACTCATGCTGCTACTATATGCCAGATCCACGTATCCTTACGTATCTGATCGATGACTAGCCTTAATCGAAAGTTCTCTCTCGTTATCGGGAGGGGTAATTAACTATAGGGGCTTGCGCCTATAGGAAACCAGAACTCAGATCATAAAGTCCTCACAAAATGAGGGCGAAATCTCTGGGTAGTGTCTTATCTACTATCTCATCTGCCTTCCAAAATTTACCCCGGAACTTAGTTCGTTAAAACTCCCCCCTCAAAAAAAAAAAAGTCGGGCGGAGGCCGGGGCTGAATTTTTGGAGCCCACAGAAGGCATTGGCTTAATATATCATATGTAGTTTGGATTGGAAGAATCTAATGATAAGGGAGCCTCTCAAGAGAATGTTGTCCTATTCATTTGGTTGGCAATGTTGTATATGGGCAATAGAGATCAGAGGGACTATAGTTAACAGGTGACAGAGGTAAAAGAGACAATAGTTGGTGGTCGATAGTGGTTAGACGAACTGTAGTCGATGGGCGACAGTGGTCAGAGGAACCATAGTCGATGGGTGATCGAGGTTGGAGGGACCATAGTGAGCGAGAGACTATAATCATAGAGAATGTTGTCAGCGGGCGATGACAGTCGGAGGAACTATAGTCGTCAAGCAACGGTGGTCATAGGGACTGTAGTTGGCGGGCGATAGATGTCTGAGGGACCATCATCGATGGCGACGGAGGTTGGAGGGATTATAGTCGACGGGTGTGAAAGTTGGAGGCGCCATAGTCAGTGGGCGACAAAGATCGGAGGAACTGTAGTCGCTAGGACACGATGATCAGAGGGATTGTAGTCGGCGAGCGACGAAGGATGGAGGGACCATAATTGGTTGAATATGGTGATTAGAGGGACCGTAGTCAGCAGGTGAAGGTGACCAGAGGAACCATAGTTGATGGGTGACGGAGGTTAGACATACCGTAATTGACAGGCAATGTAGGTCGGATGGACCGAGTCGATGGGTGATGTTGGTCAGAGTGATGTGTTGATGGTAACCCGGTGAAGGAATGGTGATGGTTGGCCACAGGAGGAGGTCCGGCGGTGGTTGACAGCCGGGTGGAAGTTTGGTGGTGTTCAACGATCGGGTGGTGATCCAACGATGGTCGAGATGAAATCCACCGGCGGTCGACAGGCGGGTGGAAGTCTGGCAACGGTTGGAGGCCGAGTGGTGGTCCGCAATGGTCGGGTGGTCAAGTGGTGGTTGGTGGCCGAGTGAAATTCCGACGGCGGTTTGCCGTGGTGGTGCTGGAGCCCTTGAAGCCTTAGAGCTCTCTCCAATCTTTAGCTAAAGGTCCCCTCTCATGTGGACAGTGGGAATTTATTTACCCCCATTTAGATGATATTCATGTATCTAAACCTGATCCTATGAATGATGTTGACATGGAAACCAATAATTTATCTCTTAAGGGGTGTGCCGAGGTTGGTGATCAGGAAACTGTGGCAAATCTGCGCACCCCAGTTGTGAATCCTTTGGTATCTCATTTTAGTGGAGGTGTTGACTACTCTAATGCTTCTGAAACTTTGGTTGATAAGGTTGGTTTTATTACTTTTAAGTTAGCCCCCATTACTGATGTCCATCCCCCTAATTCTGGTCCTGTTGTTGAAAATGCTATGGACATTTGTAATGTTGCCAAGGATAGCTTTGTTTCTCTAACAAATATTTCTATTTCTGATACTCATGATGTGTCTTTAAACTTGGCAGCTTATGAAATTAATGTTGAGGATCATCTTAATGTTCAAGGGAAATTTTTACACATGCTGATGGATCTTCTGATTCTGACGTCTATAATATGGAACCTATCATAAACATTATTGTTTCACCTTTATCGAATGATGATCTTGGCTCTATAGGAAGGGAGAAACAAATAATGAATAGCTTTTTCAGATGGTAATCCAATTGATAATTCTGACTGGTTACCTGATTTGTCGGGTATTGAATATAATGTTGGTGATGTGAGCAAAGGTAACTGTCGTGTTTTACAATAGGATGTTAATTTGGAGGTTGTACTGATGGATAATGAAGGTTTTGCTTCGATGACTAGAAAAAGAAAAAAGAAATTGAAAGGGAAGAAGGTACAGAACTTCAAATACACTATTGCCAGCTCTACTCTCTCTAAATCTCTTACTTCTTAGTTCTCTTTCTTGGGCTTTTTGTTATGGGGTTGTTTTTAGTGGTGTTGTGGCTTGGTTTAGTCTGGTTGAGTGGCTAGGCTATTTTGTTGGTTTTCTTTTGGTTTGGTTCTTTGGGGGGTTGTTTTTATGGCCTCTCTTTTGGCTTTATTGTTCCGTAGTTGTTGTGTTATGTGCGTATTTGCTTCGGGGATTTTGTGGTCTTCTTGTTGTCTTGTCTTTAGCTCACTTGGTTGTTGTGGAGTCCTATCTTGTAGGTATTCTGGCCCTGTGGGTTAATTATTTCCTGTTGCATTCTGCCTTGCTATCTACTGCCTTGGTTGTCATCTATCTCCGGATCTTCTGGCTTCTTCAATGTTGCTTCTAAGGACTTCTATTGGGTCTTATTTGAGCTGGATTTTGTCCTTTTCAGTCTTTGTTTCTGGCTTTTTCTATTGTATTGTAGTAAGGTTCTTCGGCTCATTGGAGTTTTTTTATTCTTTCATTGTAGCTCATGGGTGCATTAGAGAGCTAAAGAACCTTCTAAGGACTTGTAATATTTTCTTTAATTAATGCGTAGGTCCTATATGGATTTTAATATATATGTATATATATATATATATATATATATATATATATATATATATATATATACATTAATGATCTACATTAATTACAAACAATCCATCATTCTCACGAATCTCATAACCATTGTCAATAAATTCCTCACAGTCATCTTGATATATTATATTCACGTTCCTCTTCCTCAACTACTCCTTTTATCTACTTCTAAACCCTTACTATCAATGTTTCCCATTTCAACAATAATCATCTCAATCAAACTTCTACAGAATTATTAGAAATTTGAATTCTCAAGCCATTCATAAAATATATCATATAGTCCATCATTTTTTCTTGTCTCATTTCATTACTATCTTCATATGCTCTATTATAAAATTAATGGATACAAAAATTGTATTTTACAATAACAAAAAGAAAAAAAAATCATGCAATATAATCTTAACAAAGGGACGAGCAAACTTACCTTCATATGTCGTCCATATAGATACTTAATGGCGTCTCTCTTTTCAATCTCTTTTGCATTATTTGAAAATGAAGCTTAGTTAGCTCACCTTCCTGATAAAAAAAAAAAGTTGACGCCTTTGCTGATTGAACAAATAAAAGTTCTATGTCTTCGTTGATCTAAAAAAACGTTTGACGCCATTGTTGATTAAACAAAAAAAAGTTCAAAGACGTACATCGTACCAATGGTCAGCCTTGGCTTTGCCAAACTAGAAGAGCACAGACCTTCATGGTCCTCGCCATCTTCATAGTGGCCAACCCTGCTGAACGATTCAAGCCCTCCTACATTTTCGTTTGCCCTTGCCGCTCATAATTAAGCGAATCTGGATCTCTTTTGATTTTATACTGTACTTGCTGCATTAGCCTTACTGCTCCATGATATCAATTGTGCTCACTGCTTTGATGCCGATTACTAAGGTATTCATAATATATGAGCTAACTGGATTGGCACTGCTCGCACGATGAGTTTTTATTATTATGTGTTAAACGCCAAATAGTTTTCTGGCTAATGGTGTGCAAAAAATTAGTAATTGTAAATTTAAATTTTTATTGAATTATACCCTTCTCTCATCAACTTACCCCTTCACTTTCCATCCATTAGTTCTGTATGGAATCTGATTGTGTCGATCAATCGGGTTATACTGTTGTCTTGAACTTCAATTCCGTCAGTTGTAATCGCTAGGGGTCCTCCTCATGCTTGGGTTCAGCAGCTTTGCCCTCGTGAATTTTTTCCCCGGTATAATTGTACAACGTTGTGGCTTTGTGCACTTGAGAGTTGCGGTGTTTTACATTTACTATATTTGGAGACAGAGAGCAGAGTGCCACGGCCCTACGAATCAGGTTTGTTAATTTTTTTTCTCATTTTTTATATTCAACTTGAAGGGTTACATCCCTTGGAGTTATTGAAGTATGTTTCTTTGTCAGTTCTGAGTGTAGAACAAATGTAAATGTGAAGAGAGATAAAGAGAGAGTGAGAGAAAAGAGATTTGTACTATTTCTCCCAAATTTTTATAATGAATTTCTTGGTGTAGTATGGCTCCGCAGTTTTTTTTCCGGTTTTAGGTTTTTCTACGTTAAATCCTTATGATCTTCTTTTCTACTGCATCTTAATTTTCTTATTTGTGTTCGCTGCGTGGTTTTTATTCCCAACGCTGTCAAGTAAAACTATGGCTATAACAAATTGATCATTTGGGATCAATTTTATATGACTAAAGGACTAAATTAAAGAAATATGATCCTCTTGGGCTAAAAAGGTCATATAGGCATAATTGGGGATGACAATTTTAAGCTTTTTCTGGAAAGGAAATTCACAAAATCCTCAATGGCTCCCCCCACTGATACTTCTCCTAGACTTGAATTTCCTATTCTCATTTATTTAAGGATAGATAACGCGAAGTTCAACTAAGCTAATAACAAATTCATCACAGAGGATATGGACCTGATCGTTGGGATGTCAACAGAGATGTAAACCATTTTTCCAGCTCTATCTGCTTTGATCTCTCTATCTTCCATCTCTATCTTTTCGCTCAGAATCGAACAGCTATGTAATTACCTGTAGTAATTAACGCTTGAGTTTGAATACTTTCATGAGAAATTCGTCAATATAGTCACAATATATTGCTGTTCCATAATTGAAACAAGCAATCAGTTTGAATGGATCGGAGCAATCAGAGAAAGCATTCGAAGACGAGCAGCAGTAAAATTGAGGCACCAAAAGCTAGTCTTAGACTTCGTTTGGGACAGCTTTATTATTGTTTCTAAAAGTGTTTTTTAGTACCAAAATTTTTTTATTAGAAAGCTATTTTAAATTGAAAATGTTTAGAATTAAAGTAAGGACCTTTCAAACTCCAATTTTAGCAAACTACTAATTAAATTGAATGTCTCAATGAGTCAAACTCATTGACATCAAAGTTGATATGATCTGACTCCAAATGAGCCCAAATAAAGTACTGGAAGTATAGTTGGTGGCATTTTGACATTCATTGGATGATCAAATGAACTTCAAAGCTCACTTGATTATAGTCGCATCGAGCATCTCGATAAGAAGAATCTAATGAGCCCAAAATCATCTAATTCTGACATTACTAAGGCACATGATAAAGGAATGTATTATATTCGAGCGAATAAATATGGGTCATCTAATGAAATATTTATAATTTTGACTATATTTATAGGGCATGCCACTCCCTATAAAAAATACAAAAATATGCCCCCACTACATTATATTCAAGATAGTTTAAAAGGTTGAAGAATCCCAAAGCTCTATCGAATCACGTTCGTTAGACATTTGCTCTACGACCATGGACAATAGTCCTACAAACACCGTTGCCAAACTTGTTTCTACTACTATTGTTGCTTGACTATGATCCTCTGGCTATTGTTTCCTAATTATAGTCTCTTAATTATCGTTTCTCGACTACAATTTTATGACCATTATTGTCTGATTATGGTCCTTCTGACCACCATTACTTGACTACTATCTCCCAACTATTATCACATAACTCAGTACCCTAACTATTGTCAACCATTTAACCAAACCACACTAAAACATATTGACCTTATCAATTTTCATCGTTAATGACATTGACACATGCCATTGCTAAGGCTAATGCACACCATCGGCACCATCTCTGACTTATGACGTTAGCACCAACATTTATCATGAAACTTCTTTGTCTCTAATATCCCTCTACAAAGTAAAACGACTAAAAAAATAACAAATTATCTCTTGAAGATTGTCTCTATGCCACAGGACTCTTCTAACTTCTATAATGAAAACCATTCTATATAATTTATATCTGCTATATTATAGCTCATTAAATTCTTATTTTAACAATTTTATTGATACGTCATCAAAAAATTATCTTGATCGGGCACGAATCTCGAGGCAAAATCAAGTTGGAAGCTTCCGAAATTAAATTTGCAACCATCCGAACTCTGATTTCAGCAAACTTATAGTCGAACTGAGCGTCTCGGAAATACAAACCCAACGACACCAAATTCAACCCAATCTGAGCCCAAATGAGTCCAAATCAAGGGTCTGAAGCACTATTGGAAAGTTCAAACCATAATTTGGATTACCAAACGGTCTCCAAATGTGACATGCTTATACTCGAATCGAGCATCTCGACGAGAAGAATCCAACGAGCCCAAGATCGCCAAAATTTGACATTTCTAAGGCCTTCAAATATCCATCAAACAGTTCACGATCAAGGGATTCAACATCGACCGTCCATTCAAACCACTCCCTAACTACCCCTGATCTTCCACCTATTTACGGGCCATGCCACTCACGAAAATCTATAAATAGAGCCCCCTCTCCTCTTGAAAAAGGGACCTAATCCTAAGAGAGGAAGAGAGAGCTCTTGCCTCCTTACTCCTCCTCGACCACCACCGGAGTTCCGCCGGACCACCGCCTGAGGCCCTGCACTTCACCGGACCACCACCTGAGGCCCTGTACTTCGCCGGACCACCACCTGAGGCCCTGGTCTTCGCCGGACCACCACCTGAGGCCCTGGTCTTCGCCGGACCACCACCTGAGGCCCTGCACTTCGCCGGACCACCACCTGAGGCCCTGCACTTCGCCGGACCACCACCTGAGGCCCTGCACTCTGCCGGACCACCACCTGAGGCCCTGCACTCTATCAGACCACCACCTGAGGCCATGCTCTTCGCCAGGCCACCATCTAACGTCCTCACTTCTGCCCAACAACTACCTAGGGACCGAAATTCTGCCAGACCACCGGGAGACCCCGAAGTTCTGCCAGCGTGACCTTAGGCCTTCAAAAGCCTCTAACTTTCACCCTACGGGTGATACTTGTAATCTGATCGCCCTTGGAGGCGAGTCAGTCCCCTGTAATCTGCTCAAGTTCTAGTGGAATCATTTCAACTAGGCCAGACCCCGTGATTTTTCCCCTGTTCAGGGTTTTCCACGTAAAAATCTTGTGTTCTCTGTGTGTGAGCTGGATATTCGTGCAACGCTAAGACGTAAGATTAATACTCTACCGCAGCGTATATTCTAGCCCGCAACATTTATAATAGAGAAGATGTAGTTCGATAAGTGAATTCACCGAGATCAAAATCACACAAATTCAAATATGTCTAAATCATATATTGACTCAGGTGTGTTGTGTTAAACCAATCTGATTCCACCCAAACAAATATATACCAGTTAATGTCGATTTTAACCGTAGCTATACTTTACACTAACACACAATTCATCTTAATTTGTTAGTTGGACATATGTGATATATATATAAATTTATCATAATTGACCTAAATATTCTTGATCAACCAAAAAAAAAAAAAAAACTTTACAGCAACAGCATTATAGAAAGCGCTGACAGTAGTTGCAATAAACACCACATTTTGGTTGTGTAACTATAATGATTCACTTGCCCCCACTTCACATTTCCTTGCAATAAAATAAACTAACTGTTGAACTGTTCATCCAGGAAAGAATAATGTTGATCAACTCGTTCAGCGAAAAAAAAAAAAAAAGTCTGGTTGATATATTTATCTCATTAAAAAAAATGACCGTGGTTTGGAATAGTTTAAGCTTTTTATTTTTACTTCTAAAAGCTTATTTTTCAGCACAATTTAAAAAATGCTTCTTTAAAAACAAAAATTTTAAAGATAAAAAATTTAAAAAGTTGTGAAAAATATCTTTCAAATACATATATTATTATGTTTCTTTTCATTAAAGAACTCTAAAAGCTATTCTAAATAAAGTCTTAGGTTTCAATTAGGATGATTGTAGCTTTTTATCAAGGTTATTGTAAAACTACTATGAAGAAAGTAATTTTTTAAAAGCTACTATAGAAAGCAATTTCTTAGCACAAAAATTATCTGAAATCAATAAAAAAATAGTGACTAAACAGAAACGTTTTTTGAGATCTAAAAAGTAAAGCAATAAGAAAGCTATCCCACATGAAGCCTGAATGAATTTTTTTAGTCAGTAACTAGGGCACCATAGCATTTCTCGCCTAAAAAAAATTATTTGAGTGTGTGACTTGTTTAATTTATGATGAATAATCATGTTATAGCAATAATATGAGTAGTACTTATTCACTTTCTAAGGAAGTTTATATAAGAAATAAAATTATCATCCATTTTATTTGAATTGCATACTAAAAATAAGTTAGTACAATTTTTTTGTATTTATAAATGTGTTATGTGTGATTGAGTATTTAAACTATTGGTGTATTATAAATACAATGCAAAGAAAAATTAATATCGTTCTCTGAAGGTTTGTCAATGGCTTTGGTAGATAAAAGTTCACACAGAGATCAATAGTGCGTACAGACTCACGATGAGTTTGGCATATGAAGGTGGTGATGGGATCACACTGAAGAAGAGGAAATCACAATAATAGCTCTCAGGGAGAAGAGAATCTCGTGACAGGACCTCTAGAGAAGGAGAAGAAGGTGATTGATGTTATGCTATGAGAAAGAACAAGTGAATTTCTTACAAATATGAGATTTGTAATTCAAACGATTCGAACAAGTTTCAAATTTCTCAAAATTGAACTAAGAAATGTATTTGAAGTACCTCAAAAGTTTGCTTCTCATTTCTTTTTCTTCAAATAAACTATAAAAAATAAGAATACCAAAAATTACAACACACTTCTAATACTTATAACCAAATGCCCTTAACCAATCCATCGAAGCTCTAGCAAAGAATTTGCTTTGAATATTTTTATAAGAGGGTTTACATTCTTATCATACAATTCATGTAAATTTATATATCTTATATGTAAGTTTTTATATTTATACTAATATAATATTTTGGTATTACAATCATACCAAAATTTACAGTAATTCTTAAAATGTTAATATTATTAGTATTTTTAATGAAATTTAATGATTCAGATGTTATATAAACTAGTATAAATACACGTGCACCATGTGCACGTAAATAAAAATTTAAATATAAAAAATATATAACAAAAAAATTTATTATATGATATATCAAAGATATAAAATTCTATATCAATAAGAAATTTTAAATTTGTATAAATATAGATGATTTATATTTCTATTATACATGAATTAAGATAAATTGAAATAAGATATTATATATATAAGAACATCCAATTTAGGTTTATAATGCAATTTAAATTTATTTCGTTTATCTTTGATAAAGAATATAATAAATTTTATCTTGAAGAAAAAAAATCAAGTTTTAAAAGATTGAAAAAATTCCGAACAAATATGTTTTTTTATCAATAGTTAAAGGAATTAATGAAGTTAATAAAATTTGACACATAATCATTGGTCATTTTCAAATGTTTGAAGCAATTACAGAAGAATTAAGGTAATATAAACCTTAAACATGCTATATAATTAAAATAGCATGAGTGTCACAACAATCATAGAATTACCAACCAGACACGAAATATAACAGTTGTTAAGTGAAGATAAAAGGAAAAATACAGTATTGCATTTAAAATATATATCTGAAAATGGAACCATTATAAAAAGAAAAACGATTAGATATTGTTATCCTATAAGGGCACCCCCTTTTTTGTATGGTATGATTCAGAAGCATCACTAAAATCTGAAGACTTTATATTCTAAAAATCTGAGTCTAACTTGAAGTTATGTGGTTGCTTTGCCTTATCCATCTTTCTAAAAGTAACATAAATCCTACAACATTTAAGAAAAAAAAATAGTTAATAAGAAATTCAAGATAGATGTATTATTAAAAATGAAATTAAATTATGAACCTTTTGTAGGAAACTACAGAAATACAATGCTTAGCAAGATTAGCTCCATTACCATTTAAGACAAGCACAGATTTGAATATTTGATATTAGAAGTTAACAATATAAATGATATTAAATTATGTAATATTCATAAAAGATTATACAATATAACTTACTAAAAAATATTAAAATATGATGGGACAAAAAATAATATCTTATACTTACTCAACAGGAAGGGGAATTGAAGCTGATCAATGAATTCGCCGGGTCCAACAATTTTTATCTTGTGTCCAAATATTATATTACACTTGCTTAAAAATGACACGGTACAGAATGGCCTTATGAAATCATGATTATCAATATGAGGTGGTATGCAGTCACTACATAAATATTAATAATGCAGCTATCAGGTACACAACTAATAGGCATAACATATGATGTAATTAATCGGTTTATCATAATCTTGAAGAGATTTGAAATAGAATCAACAAACCTATTACGAAGAATACCAGGAGGGATCCTGTTCTTTTTCTGTAATTAATATCATTGTTAGTTTTATATTTATTTTTAAATGAAAAAAGAAAAAAACATTAAGTTTAAATTACGACCGCATAATTATAACAACATCCAAATTATATTGTCACCAATCCTTTGCCATGCATCTATTTTTTTGGTTCAGAATATGTGTGCTCTAAAAATATTTTAAATTTTATCAATAGCTATAGATGATAAGATACGATAAAATTCGAAAGAAATGTGAAAAAATATAAACATCTCATATGCTTAGATAAGTATTACAAAAGAAATATAGATTTTGATGGCATTTAGTTAATAAAATTTTTTCATTCATAAAACTTATAAAAATCTTAGAGAAAGCAAAACAACATAAGAAAGTAATTTAGGCTAAATTAAATACAAATCTTGATGGCAGGTGTTACTGAATTTGAATTAAGCAAATATCAATGAAATGTTGAGAGTATCAATCAAGAAATTTTCAAAGTCATATAAAGAATTTTTGTAAATAAAATGAATTTTTTTTCTCTAGTATAACTTGACAATTTTGTATATTGGTTAATAAACTTATCTATCACTTGATTGGAAAAATAAATGTTAAACTTTTAGATGAATTAATCAATGAGCTAATTAAGAAAAACATAAGCAACTATATATAGTCTTAAACTTAGATAAATATGAGTATGAAGTCATAGTTTAATATTTGTTTATATAAGTAGTTTCAAATATGATGTTACAAATATAATAATAATATATAAAAAATTTTCTAAATGAATGTAAAAGAAAAAATGAACAATTTTTAACATACCTCCAAGTTCATTATTCCTTCCTCTATTTTGCAAATCATAGATAAATTGCACAATTTCTTTTTGTTCAATAGAATTAAAAACACCAATGTGCAATTGTAGGCCATCCAAAAAATTCATAATTCTTCTATTTATTCTCTCAAGGAAAATATAATCTTTCTTTATGTAGAATCTGTTAAAGACTCATTTTCCCTCCTCTATGGAGAGTTTGGTATTCTTCGGATTTGAATCGAATTTCTCCTCCTCAAGAAATTCTTGTGTATTCATCTTCCTCTTCTTTACAATCATTTAATTTTTAGATAAATCAACCTAAGAAATATGATCGTATATTTCAGTTGAGCCCATCTAAGGTAAATATAAATTTTAAAAAAAATAAAAAATTAGTCATTCTATAAACATAAATACATGAAAACTAATTACACAATTGATATAGATCATAGAATAAAGGCAAGTTCAATCTAATGTAATAAAAGCATGAAAAAAAAATTCAAAATACATAGTTGATTATTCATAACTCGTCCTTTGAACAATTTGTTTAAATCAGATATATTATTTATATTTCATAAATTAAGAGTTCTAAAGTATGAAGAAGAACCAAGACATACTAAGAGTGTATATTCCAAATGAAAATTGAAGTAAAAGGCCGAGAGGGATAGGTGAAGGCGAAGAGGTTGAGAGGGAAGATGTGAAACTCGGGCATTTAATTAAATGCTACAATCATCAATTTTTTTATGGCTAAATAACTTGGCATGGAGGGTTAAGTGTTGCTCCAGCAAATATTTCATCGCAAGGGAAAGATATTTCAATATTTGTATCAACCGAAAGATCAATTCCAGCAAATAGTTAAATAAAAAAGAAGAGATTTAAGCATTTATCAAATCCTCAAGAACAATTTCAGCAAGTGCATTCATAAAATAAAAAAAAAGAAAGAATTCAGCATCTATAATAACCACAAAAATAATTTCAGTATGCATAACACCTTTGAAGTATGATTCCAGCTTGTGCTTCTATGTAAGGGAGAAAATTTCAGCACTTAAAAACATTCACAGGAACAACTTCAGTTTGCCTATCTATATTAAAAAAAAAATTCAGTAAAAGCAAGATTGAAATCACGAAAAGAAAACATGTGAGAAAAGTTTAAGGTATTATATATGACGGGGAGGGATAAAAGCTTCGACGGTTATCTAATGGATATGCCTATCGTTTTGAAAGGATGGAGAGGGATAAAAGCTTCGACGGTTAGCTTAGGAAGATTTGAACCGTTTCTAACTCATCGAGGCGAAAGCGTTGTAGAAGTTGAAGAGAGCTAACTGAAAAGATGATCGTGCGACGAAGCTAGGGCAAGTTAAAAAAAATGGAGGAATCGATGGTTACCTTAGGAGATTCAAACCGTTTCCCTTCATTGAGAGGCGACTAATGGAGAAGACAATCTAGGATGAAGCTAGGGCAAGTTAAAAAAGGAGGGAATTCGAATGAATGCAGTTTTAATAAGGATTTATTAATTTAATTGGGTGTATGAGATGAAGAGCCGGGATTAATTGTTTGAAAGCAGTTTTAAAAATAAGGATTAATTGCATTATTAATTGCTAAATAATTATTATATTTTTTCAGATTTATAAATATTTATAATACAATGAAGGGTTAGGATAATAGTGATATTCACAAATGAAGTTTCTTAGTGTTAATATCTCAATGAAATAAATATCTAGAGCACAAATTTAAGACATAAATATCTTAGAATAGACAAACCAAAAAGCAGGATAACAATGATCATGATGGTGGTGTCAAACCATATATCATAGCAGGCGGTGGAAGACGTGGCATATTTGATAAACGCTTGTACCAATTCTTAACATGCATTCATACAAACACTTTCCATGTGATTGGTAACGGATGGCATATTTTATCTCAATTTTTACATTAAAATTTGGATTGCATATTTTATGACATAAACCATAAAAAAATATAGATAATCACAATTTTTTATATATACGGGATTGGTTCTAAGCAACATAAACTAAGACACAGAACTTACTTACGCTCGAAGGAACCATCCAGTTCAGATTTTAGATTTAATATTTGTGAATTAGACAGCATATAAACTGAAATAAACCATAGGGATTTCATTCATTTAGTAAGAATGATTTAGCTGAATTTTTCTTCCTGCCCAGCTTTAATTTCAATTTTGAGAAAAATAATAAGGAAAACAAACATGTCCATTTGAAGGAGAAACAAGGCAAGATACACTCATTGGTTATAGCAAGAAAGAACAAATTGCTAGATAATTTAAGAGAGAAATCAACTACTTACCACCGTTGGTCTTGGAGAGATGATGAAGTATTGCATGCAAGAAGAGAGAAGGGATAGCCGGGGCAGACAGACTATACGCGACCAAGGAAAAAAAGGCTGAACTGCATGCGAGTAAGAAGAGGGAAAGGCAGGCTATGTATGCAGGCAGGTAGGCTTCGTCAGCAAGAAGGCTTTGTGAAAAAACTTTTAGCTACTCTATCAAAGGAACGGGTCTGAAGAGTTCCAAAATCAGTGAGGGAGTGGATCTGAAGAGGTGCGAAATAACCCAAAGAAGAAATGGCAGAGGGTTATAAAGAAGTTCATCAGTGAAGCCATCGCTAAATTAGAAACCGCTCATCAGTGAAACCGAAGGGGAAAAACGTTTAAATTTTTTTTGTTTAACAGCTCGGCACTAAAGACATGAAGATTAGAGAAACCGTTTGTTTAATGTAATTAAAATTTCCGCCCAATAGTAAAATAAATGGTTTAATAAATGTTTTGTAGAAAGCAAAAAATGGAGAATATAAAGAGTGTCAAATGAACGTTCCAGATTATTTTAAAATTTATAAATGAATGATCAAAATTTGCTAAGAGTGGAATCCCAAGCCACTTTTATATAGTAGTATAGATATATAAAAAATTTAGAAATTAGATATGTAAATTCGTTTTTTTATATATTTTATTATTTAAAAAATTATAATAAATATAAAAGCATTATGCATTGGGAATGGTCAAAATTAATGCTTTCCACGTAAGCAAAGAAAGATTCTTACAGGTCAAAGATCCTATCATCCTAGACTTTGACCTTGTTCCCTTGAGCGAACAGCAATCTCATCGTCCGATAGAAATCTTCTGGCTCGGCCGTTGACCATCCAGAGCCTCTGCTCCGGAGGATGGGTAAGAGATGAAATAATCTTCACTATTTTGTCAATGCGGACCTCTTATTCTTTTTCTATGCGGGTTTCAGGATCTACCGTCCATTTGCTGGATGATAAATCGAGCATTTGGAGAAATATGGATGGCAGCATTTGGTTGGATCACAAACTGAGCAGCTCTTCATATTTGGGCTTATTTATTATCAACTTATTTGAACACATGGAGAGTTTGATTCGAGCCTTTTTTGTTGGTGTTCAAATTTAGTTCATTTAAAATGGTTGAGGCACAAATTTGATTTGTATTTGACTAATGTGCGATTATGGGTGCCAACGAGTCAGGGGGTGTTCGAGTCAAGCTCGGCTGTCAAATACCGAGCTCGAGCTCGAGCTTGAACTCCAGTCGAGCTCGAGCTCGACTCGACAGAGGGAAAAAAGCTCGTTGAGCTGCTCGAGCGACAATTCGAGCTCAGTCCGTCCATCGTCGCAACATCCGTCGCCAGTGCCAACGTCATCGCTAGGTTCTCACATCGCCAACGTCCGTCCATTGTCGCCCGCTTTGTCGCGTCGCCATGCTGGCTTCTCTGCATTGTCACCAACTTCTAGTCGTCGCCAGCTTCTCCGTTTCAATCGTCAACGCTAGCTTCTCGTAGCCAAGTTCTCGCGATGCTAGCTTCTCGTTGCGTCGCCAAGCTAGCTTCTCCGCATCGTGACGAATCATCGCCAGCTTGCATCAGTCTGTCGCCAGGGTTCTCGCGTCGCCAGCATCCTCAAGATTTCATTTTTCCCGCTGCCCATTTCATTTTCCCGCTCGACTGTATTTTCCCGCTTGCAATTTCATTGGCGAGATGCTCGACGAGCTCGCGAGTCGAGCAGTATGCAGTTCGAGCTCGAGCTCGATAAACAGCCGAGCTCGAAATCGTGTTCGAGCTCGAGCCGGCTCGCGAGCCAGCTTGACTCGGTTGCACCCCTATGTGCGATTGGTATTGTGCTTATCAAATTTGAAATGAGATGGTCGTATAAAATAATGAGTCTTATTGTGCCATTAATAAATTTTACTTTCAAGATATTTATTAGCTTAACAAACGAATCTTACCAACCCTACTAATAAATAATTATATTGAGGCTTATCTAATATGTTGATAAATATATTTAGTGAGCTTTCTCGAGCTAATTAAAAAAGCCAACTTATCGAGCATTTTGGAGCTTTAAATAAGTAGATTGTCGATATTAGAAAATAATAATTTTAATGAATAAGCTTCATAATGAACACTTTAAAACAAATAATCTAGAAAACATTACCAAGTACTTTTAATTAATAGATACTATAATGTTGAATTAATTTTAAAAATTATTAATTAATGATTATTGTGATATTAAGTTAAAATTAGCATAAAATATTTATATTAGGTTGTTCATTATTTTCATAATGGATTTAATTGAGCTCCGTTGCAATTATTAGTCGAATTTTTTAACAAGCTTGCTCACAAGTTTAGTACCAAATATGAATTGAGCTTGTTCATTAGCTTTAAAATGGTGTTGTCTATGAACATAAATGAGTCGAACAAATAGCTATTTAAGCTTATTTATTTAGCCCTCGAGTATTTAAAAAATTTCAAACTTCATGGATGAGAAAACTTATCAAATGCTACATTCTTTTGTGGCACTACTTGGATTAGCTTTGAGTTGATTCTTTGCAATCTCGATGTATATTCAAATCAATCAAAATCAACCTATGGATTAAACATTTCAAATAAGATTCATACAAAAAAAAAGCCCATTCAAAATGCTATGCATTGGAAAAAAATTTTGTATTGAAGGTTGTATTTTATATCTTAATGTTGCACAAAGATCTATGCAAATAAAGTAAAAACATTTATAAAAATATAGTTTTTTTATGTGAAAATCTTAAGAAAAAAGAAATCATAGGACTTACCGTAGTTAAAATAGTACACTATATATACTTAGATATTACAATAATTTGTTCGTCTCCCCAAGTGAAGGAGGCACGATTACACTATTTGGATGGCAAATTTTGATCTCTAATGAATGTGGTGAAAATTTTTGGAGAAACAAAGAGGAATGCCAAACATTATTGCCAATTAGCAGTTGAGATCAAAATGGTTGATGTTGACGTTGGTTAGTGGAAGCCGACGGTTGAGAAATGTTAGTCGAGCTATGACAGTCATGCAACGACAATCAGATAACAATAATTATGTGATGACTATTGGGTGACGATGGTCAAACAACATCAATTGGGCTACAATGATGAGGTGACGGCAGTTGGACAACTGTAGTTCGGTGACTATATCGATAATTGCCAACATTGCTTGCTCGTCTGTGTTGATAATTTCGAAGTGCTCTAGGATTCTTCTAATCTCTTAACTCTTCTTAATTTTGGGTTTTCCAGTTTGAAGTATGTGAGTCTATTTATAATTTTTTAAAATGATATTTTGAATATTTTGGCAAGAATGCTCAACTACTCTATTGGACATTTCATGTTGATTTCTTAGATCATAAATTATTTTTAAGATATCTAATTATATTAATGATATTATAATTATGTGATATTCGGCTTTATCACATAATCAATAAAATTGCTCCAATGGTAGAGCTAACAAGCTTTTATTATCATTGTGCCAAGATAAATTTGAGTGTCATGTTTTGTAAATATAAGGGTTTCATTGTTAAGAGCAACGTTTAGTCTCATTCACGTACAAAAACATGAAGACAAGGCAATTTAAATATAATTAATTTATCAGCTTATGTCACCGATAAGAACCATTGTGTTTAATGAAGAGAAAGAAAGAAGCATAAACCTCCAAACGCTTGAAACTATAAGAATCCTTCTCTCTCCTTCATCAAAAGAAGACCTTGCACTATTCTCTCTCATTCATGCGGTCCACCCCAAATTCTGTCCTTTGCGGTACTCTCACTCACTCTCTCTCTCTCTCTCGGTAGGTCTCTCTTTCCTTCATAATTAAATTTGGAAGCAGGCGCTAGGAGTATCTCAGAGATATTTAGAAGATAGTTAATGAGGGAGAAGGTTAATTGAAGATGGAGACGCATTAAGAAAGGAAAGATGATGAAGCAAATGAGATTGTTAACGGTTAATTAGAATTAGTGTGCTTAAGAGGGACGATAATGAGAAGAAAAAATTCTGAATCTTTATCAAGGGAAGAAAGAGAGAGAGAGAGATTATTAGAGATTGCAGGGAAAAACATAATGAGAGAGAGAGAAGAAAGAATAAAATGTGATGAAGAAGTCCCCACAACTGCCTGTCTTCGCTCTGGACAAATCTGCCACCTTACAATAATGCAGAAGGCGCTCTGCAAAGGATTCCAAAATAACAATACTCAGATCTAAAACACTATCCGTAAACTAAACTCTGCCTCTGCCTCTCTCTCTCTCTCTCTCTCTCAATCTCTCTATGGCTCCGACTTGTTAAAGTATTTCGATGCTCTGCTTTGGTTTATAAATTCGTACCTTGTATGATCACATATGTTGTTCCTACGACACCTATCCTCTTCTTCTCTTCTCCTTCTCTAGCACTAGGAGACTAAAAGCTCTTTATTTGTAAGGGCCAGTTATTTTAGTCGCTAAAAAGCATATATTTTTTAAAGAAAATCTCTGGAGTTAACTATTCCAATTATTGATCTGGGTTGGTGTAGGAGGAATTTAAGAAGATGATGAGTTATTTAGGAGATCAGGAAGTGCAAGCTGAGGGAATTTATTTTGTTTTCATTTAAAGGAAGTGGAGAAGTCAGAGGTACTTATACTGCTGCAGCTGTTACTGTTTTAATGGAGAGGCTCCACAGACACATTAACTCCTTTGTAAGGCTTCAATTCCACAGACCAATCTTTCCCTTTCGAACTTCCTCTCTGTAGCCTTGATTAGAAACAGGTCGGAGAGGAAGACCAGGAAAATGGAAATCTCATTCAATGCATTGCGACTGATGCTCGAACATAAATGGAGAAGAAAATGAGGAACCTTTCTTTCTTTTTCTTTTTTTTTTTTGCTTCAAGCTAATTACTCTGTTTCCACTGTTTTCATGGCCGATTTGGTTAAAGTCGCAGTTTTTGGAAGAGTGCATGGAATCGAAGGAGTTGAGCGGCGCGAGCCCAGCTCTTGAAGCTGTTTTTCATGGAGGGAATAGAGAAGGAAAAGGCTCTTCCTTTTTTCCTGCGGTGGCGGAGAGGAAGAAGAGGAAACGGGTGGCGGCCAAGAACGGCGGCGCGGAGAGGGTGGAGGCGGACAGCCAGAGGATGACGCATATAGTGGTGGAGAGAAACCGTCGGCGGCTTATGAATGAGCATCTCTGCGCGCTTCGATCTCTTATGCCATCCTCATTTGTGCAAAGAGTAGGAGCTCGATTTTTCTTCATCATATTCTTGTTTTAATACTATGAAAGCTGTTATACCATAAAAGAGGTTTAAATATATTAGTATTGATGCTTGCCATTAGCTTAATTGATTAAAAAAATTGAGGATTATTTCAAACTTAGTGCCTAAGCCTAGTTTGCTCCTTTCAACAAATAGCTAGTGAAAATTGAATCTTTACGGCGACTGATTTGTTGACGACAGAATAGGTGATAAAAATCAAAATTTTAATACGATTTACTTTTTGTAGGGAGACCAAGCATCCATTATCGGCGGAGCGATTGATTTCATTAAAGAGTTAGAGCAGATGCTTCTATCTTTTCAAGCGGAGAAAGTAAGCCGATCTTCGCCGTCGCCTGCGGAGGATGGGTGGTCGCCGGCGGCGGCCACCGTCAGCGGCTTTTTTGTATCGCCGCAGTATACAGGGTATTGTTTTGGTCTGCGGCGAGCGGATGAAGAGGGAGAGAGCGAGGTGGATGTGGAAGTGACAGTTGTGCAGGGACACGTTAACTTGAAGGTGGCGGGGAGGAGGAGGCCGGGGCAGCTGGTGAGAGCCATTGCCGCCATTGAAGAGCTTCGGCTTACCGTTCTGCATATCAGTATTACTTCTCTTGATGCCGTCTCTGTTCTCTATTCTCTTAACTTAAAGGTCCGTTTTTTTTAAAATCCTCATATCGATTCTATTGTTTATTAGCTTAATTTGATTCAACCCCCGATTTAGTTCGCTTAATTATGCTCTTCGTGTACTGAATTTGATTGAAGTGAATGGAACCAAATGAAATCATATTGATTTTTTATAAACTTAACAAAGTCGTCACTTTGAATATATTTATTTTTTAAAAATTTCTTTCCTTGCTAATCTCAAACATTCAATCAGTCTTGAATGAGCCCCGCATTCAAATCTCGGTCTTTTTTATGAGCAAATAAGATTAGAGAGAGTCCTTTTAGATGATTTGGTCCCATAAAATATTGGCTTTCAGAACTTAGAAGTATTAGAAATATTTTTTTATTAAATTAAATAGGAATTTGACTCTTAATAATACATAATGAAGAGCCAATCTCATGTAATGTGATAAAGATTTGATGTTATTTTTGTTTTATTAAAATTTTAATCTATTTTTTGTAATCGAAATTATCATAAAATTTTTGAGCTGATAAAATGAAGGAGCTATTTTTTTAAAATATTTTTACTTAAAAAAAAATGTTGTTTGACCTTGCAGATGGAGGAAGACTGTAAGCTGGGCTCGGCTGACGAAATAGCTTCTGCGGTTCATCAGATCTTCTCCTATATCAGCACCTACTAATCAACTGCTGTGCAGACTTCGACAGAAGAAGAAAACCCTAAAAAAAGATGGGTTTTTTATATATTTATTGCATTTTTTATACTGTTTTTTATTTCTTAGAAAAAAAATTAGGGCTACATCTGCAGAGATGATGGGGAGAGAGAGAGAGATAAAAGGTTGGTAGAGAGAGAAAGGGAAGGTAGAGAGGTGCTGTGGTCCATGGAAGGGCACAGTGAAGGACAGAAGCAGCAGCTTTCTCTTCCTCCCACTGTTACACTATTACAGAAGGGATTTTGTACCCGTCCGTTCTCTCTCCTATATCGTATCTTTCTCTCTCCATTATTTATATATTTTTATATGACGGATATGTGCATAATGTACATATTATATAATTTTCCTGCAATTTGACTCTGAGTTGGTGCGGGGCTATTTGGGCTGTGGCTGCGCTGTCGCCGGCGAAGGTCTGCAAAGTTGCTTTTCTATTGGTCAAATAATATTTATTTATTTATTTTTAGCATAAAAAATAAATATTTAAGGGCTGCGGTTGGGGAGGCTGCATGGGATTTGATTTTTAAATCATATTATTAAATTATTTTTTTTGGTTTGAAATATTTAAGAATTTTAGTTTTATTTTTATATTTAAAATTCTTTTATAGCATTTGATTTTTAATTCAATTTATTAAATTATTTTTTTTAACATTATTAAATTTTGAGATGAAGATAGTGTGGAGATGGTAGTTAAGATAATCGTGGTTGAAGGTTCATAGCCAACAATACTAGCAGGAGAATTATAATTAGGTGATGGTAATTGAAAAATTACAGTTGGATGATATTGATCATTATATATGAGAGATGATGATGGTTGGTGGGCATGGTAGAATAAGATGGATTCACAGTGGAGATTAGGCATTGGTGGTCGTATAATGGCGGTCTAATGATGGTGGTTTGATGTCGAGGGTATAATGTTGACGGTCAAATGATGGGTGACGAATAATGGTGGTTTGATTGTACTGGTTTGAGGCGGTTGGACAACCATAATGTTATGGCGGTAGTTCAATGATGGTGCTTAGATGATGAGAATTTGATAGTGGACATACGATGAAGGTTGAATGGTGGGCAGGTAGAGCTTGATGAAGCCGATAAGCTCTCTCCTCTTCCTCTCCACTCAAGTCGCCCAAGTGTCCCTCATCATTTAGTCTCTTTCTCTCTTCACTTGATTTTTGTAGTTATATATAAACTCAAAATTATCATTTTCACTCAAGAATATGTTCACTATAATGCTGCTCTCATTGAAATTTTAATCAATCACATCATTACCAAAACCCATTCACAACACAAGTTCTTTGTATTTGAAGTATTTTCAAATGTATAAAAAACCCTTTTTAAAACTCATATCAAATGCAAGCTTATATCTCAATATCTTTGGTATCACCACCGAGCATTTGAAATCTTTAAAAGATATAATAAAGATAAAAATATAGAAAGTAAAGAATGTGCAAGCTGATATATCATGACTCAATGCCAATAGTATATATCTACTTTCAGAGCTCACTCTTTGAGATTTCCATTGTTCTCACATTTTGCTATTATAGACGAAGAAGCCTCTCACATTTACGAGTATAGAGAAGAAGAAGAAGACGACTTCTTTATTCAATCTCTCACTTTTTCTCGCTAGAAACTCTCATTAGGATTTAAAAGTTGGGGCTTTCTGTTATCTTGAGTTGTTATGATCATCCCGCATATTTGAGCTAATAATCAATCCAATTTTGATATCTTAAGTAGGATTGTTAGTCATATATGTATAGATTTGGAAGGTCATTTTATAAAATCTTGAAATTAAGATTTTGTTTGGGATAGCTTTTTGTTGTTTTATAAAGATGCGGTAGAGAAAGTAATTTCTAAAATTGTTGTAAAAAACAGCTTATTTACATATATTTTTTTGAAAGCAGTGGCTAAATAGAAATTGTGATTATGATTTAAAATGCAAAGCATGAAGAAAGGTGTTATATTTCATTGTCCTCCAAAGTTTATTTTAACATGAGACATTTAATATAAACAAATAAATATATTGAACTAATTAAACTTTGTTTATTTTTCTTGATTTATATGCTTGTTGCCTCTCATCTGAGGCATAGAGGACGCTTACTAGTTCTTAGTAAATTCTCTGGGCTTGCAACACTTCGAAGCTCTAGATGGGCCCTAAGTTGTCAAAAGGCTTTTCTTATATTACCGATGGGCCTACGCACAGTATAATTTTGAGCTTTGGGCCCACTTTCGTTTGACAAATCTATTTAGGTGATTATGAACGTTAAGGGTTGTAAATGAGTTGAGCCGAGCTAAGTTATTCTCGATTTAAATATAAGCTTGATTAATTAATTGAGTTTGAATTTGATCTTAATTTCATGAGAATCATTCATATCCAAATAGTTATTATAATAATATGATAAAAAGAACAAAAAATTAAATAATAAATAATGATAAATTAATTAGTTGAAAAAGGAAGATAAATATATATTATAAATATTTTTAGTGACTTTATACCAAACTTATAGAATTTTTGTATATTTGTGCATTTAGTTTGAATATTTTTTAAACGAGCAAGATCATGGGCTGATTAGTCAAGTCCGAGCTTGATTAAGCTTGGCTAGATAGTTTATTGAGCTCAGTACGTGAGCCTTTTATCGAGTTGAGCCCAAGTCAACTCATGAGTCCCGCTTAACTCAGTGACACCTCTATTATGATTTGATATGAATTCTACTTTGTGTGTGTGTGTGTATATATATATATCCAAGCTACCTTCTTGAAGATAAAATATAAGAGGTTATGTGCTTAATAATGCTTCATATTCTTGACGACTTCTTATAAATAAGAAAAAATGAATAGATCTACTTATTAAATGTAATGCATCATAAAATTTTATATAAATTTCCTTTAAAGTAAATCATTTTTCATAAATAATTTACCACCACATGACCTAATATGGGATGAGAAACAAGAATTACTTTGAAGGTCAACTATAGGCAACATACAATTGATTAAATTTATGAAGTAGATAAGGATTGTGTGTCACAACAATCGTAAATGATTCATCAAAACTTAACAGATTTAATGTATTTACTCTCACTACTTTGAAAGTAAATAAAAAATTAAAGAATTTGAAATGTAAAAGTTAAAAATAAAGTAGTGGCTAGCTTTGTGGCACATTGATTGGATGTTGGTTTGCTCCTGTATTCGAGTGCACCATTTTCACTTTCAATTAAAATTTAATTGCTCAACTCCAAAAAAAAAAAAAATTACATCCTACCATCAAAATCACTGTATTCATCAATGTAATGTATAAAACAAATATTAAGATACTATTCAATAAATGTGGGGAATATATGTTTGGGTGAGGCAACTTAAAAATTGGCCACATAGATAACTTGTATTGCACTATGGTTTCACATCAATTCATAATTGTGTGTGCAAAATTCTTGAGTCACTCTTGTTGATAATGCATCTCTTGTTGATAAATCTACTAATTTAACCTTGGGTTGATGCTAGTCAATCTTGCTAATTCATGGCTACAAGTTGTATACTAATTAAACCTTAATCTTAGCTTATCTAGCTTAATACTAAACCCACTAGACTTAGGATCAACATTTGTGGATTAAGTGATAAGGAAAAACTAAGGGATTCAAAACATTAGTCAACCCATGGCCGATCAACTTAATTCAAGCATGGTCAAACTTGACTTAGGCTAACCCAAGCTAGCCCAAACCTTGGCCAAGTCTATCCAATTTTCAATCCTTAGCAATTTTTTTACTATTAAGCCTTGTAAATACCCTTGATAAGTTCATTGGACCAAATTGGATTAGCCTAGATTATCCTAAATCCCTAGAGTTGACCCAAAGTCAAATTAGACAAGTTAAACTAATTTTAATTGACCTAGGCTAAATTCATCAACCTTAGGTTTAATTGGAACATATTAAGACTCCAAAAATCTTTATTAAACATATTTTATTTATCAAGATTTTGAGTTGACCATTGTCAATCAAATGGTCCCAAATTGACTTGTTTAGCCTAAATTCCAAATCAAGCTAAGTTGCATTAGACCAAATGTGATTAAATAAAGTAAGAAATTCCTTGAGTTAAACTTGACCCCATGCCCTAAGTAAAATCTTGTTGAGTCATTTAATTAGGTATAAAATAGTTAGACTTCATTTAAGAAACAGGGAGTGGGCGGAGTAGAGTGGGAATAGCATTAGTGCAATTTCACGCGTTGCTACTCTTCTAAATCCTTCCTACACTTGGCATGTACTCCCAACCACCTTCTTCATATAGATGGATATATGACTTATGCTCTAACTAGTTGGTTCCATGCAAAAGGAATAATCACCAAATAAGATATCCTTAGGTAGGTTAGAGTGAATAGAGCTTACTCTCGCTCTCTCTACATTTAGATGAATTAATCTGGAGCTCTTGATCTCATTTCTCTCTATAAAATCCTCCTAAATTATTGCCGAACTCATTTTAGAACATTCTCTAAAGTGTTTCAGATCATATTAGCTTGATTAGGTGCTTGCTATGGCTATTTGGAGCTTAAGGGAAGGCGTGTGATCAAAATTAAGCTAGCTCATCCATTGTGGTTAGGAAACAAACATAAGCCTTAGGCCTATTCCTATGCTTGATCAATTGATGCTTACACATCATAGTGTTACATTTTAATCATGCCATTAGAGAACTTTGGATTTCTTTATGGATTTACATGTTTTACATGCCTAAAACCACCAAGAAATAATAGAAAAACCCCTTTAAAAGTTTTATGTACTTCCTTGATGTTGGCAGGAATGCATGAGATAACAAATAATCATCAGAACTTCAGCTATCTACAATTGCACAACTAAGATTGAGTTGTGCATTGATGTTTAGCCTTCTATCAATGTATGTGATTTGTTGGCCTTATGCTTTACCCCATGGACCAATATAAGTCACTGTGCATTAAAGTGTCATAGTATCATATTGAGCTATCTAGCTAACTATGGTTTATGAGCAAATTTATTTAGGATAGTTTTAGAAAGTCATAACTCTATGATTTGAAGTCCAATGTTAGTAAAATAAATTGCAGAATTTACTTAAAATAATGTTCTATTTGTTAAAAAAAACATGTTCATAATGTTATGAAGGATAATTTATTTACTACAACTTTTCTAAGTTAAATATATAGCGTCTGTTTGAGATGAATGTAAATTTTTATAAAGTTGATTATGAAATTGCTGTGGGGAAAGCAACTTAGCCATTATAGTTGTAAAAAACACCTTTCAACTACAAAAAATTTGGAAATGTAAAGAGAAAGTAACAAGAAAACATTAGCCAAAATAAAATTATTGTTGTTGCGTGAAGAGAAAAATAGTGAGAAAGTTATCCCAAACAAACCCATAGAATAAAAGAATAGATCATTGATTTTAAAAAGTTATGAATTTTGGTGGTACTATCATTACAACACACTAATTTATTAACTTATATTAAAACATGTGTTAATATATTTAGCATAGAATATATATTTTGATTAATTTGCATGATGATATAGAAATGTGCACATGAATGAGTCATATTGTGTGTCATATTTATTAAGGGTCAATTTGGGAAGCATTCTTGTTTCTTTGCTTTTCAGCCAACAACTACAAAGTCGTTTGGCTACTATTTTTTTACTATGTTCTCAATATTTTTTTTAGAAATTTTTGTAGTAGCAAGTTTTTATTTAACCAAAGTAGCTAAGTTATTTTTCCCACAGCATCTTCACACTCAACATTATAAAAAGTTGTAGTCATCCCAAGCAGACCCTAAATATTTAATCCATATGATTTATCTAATTAAATATATATATCAATTATTTAAATTATAATAAATAATATCCAATTAATTAAAAAAGGTAATTAATCTCATTTATTTTGATTTTAGATGAACAGGTCTTTTCAAGATTTTTTATTTGATAAAACTATGCGACTGATTAGGACAACTTTCTTGTTGCTTTGCTTTTGAGACATAAATCATAATTTTTTTTGCCACTGCTAATTTCTTTTTGCCTTTTCATTATATTTTATAAATTTTTACGGCGGAAAACTTCTTTATATAACCAGAGTAGCTAAGTTGTTTTCCTTACAACAACTTCACAACCAATTTTAAAAAAAGCTGCAACTGTCCCAAATAGAAACTATATCTCATATTCGATTTTGATCATTTCAAATTAGGATAATTTGCCTAATTTTCTTGACTTGACTAATCAATACATTTCATGCTCATTACATGCTGATGATCTAAGAAGGCCCACACTCATGCATGTAGATGATACTCTTTAGCTTGCTTAAGTTACGACAGAGAAAAATTTTGTCAATCTTTTATAATTGATTCATTGATAATTTATAATCTCTTATAATAAAAAAAATGCATTATGCATATAAAAAATTGCCTAGATTGGGCATGCATCTTGACACATATTCAAATTAAAAATCTCCAAAATTGAATTTATAGCCAACCAAACTTCAATTTCAACAACCATATAGTCAAGTTGAGCGTCAAAGTCATTGATACCAAATGTGATCGAGCACTCGACCTGTAATTAGAAACTTTAGGGCATTAATTGGATGACCAAACAATCTCCAATTATGCTTATAGTTGAATCATTTATCTTCGTGAGAGTAATCCATTGAGAGCAAAATTACTTAATTGTGATATCATTGGACTTAAATACTAAATGAATTATTGATGATTGAGGGAGTCGATATAGGCTGTCCGATAGAATGTTTTAGATTTTATCTATATTTATAAAAAATGTCACTCTTAAAGGGCTTGAATATGGGTTTGAGATTCAAGAGAGCTAATAGATTCTAAGAGCCTCAACCCTCTACTCAATTACCATGGCTGAGCCACCATCAGACCGCCAACTTTGAACCACAACTTGACAAACATCAAACCACCGCTTGATCGTTACTTGCTAAATCGCCATCATTGGAATACCACCCTACAATCACCGTCAAAGTTGCCATTGGTGTACCGCTTGGCCAGTGCCTTCGGACTAATGCCCGACCATTTCCATTAGAGTACTACATGACCATTGCTATCAAATCACTACTTGATTTCCTTCATCTAACCATCACCCGACTACTACCATATAAACAATGCCTAATCACCATCACCATTTAATATAAATTTTCCAACAAAATACAGGCCTAGCAACTTAGTAAAAAAATATCATAACTTAAAAATATATGTGTGACATTCTGGCATAAATTAACCTGTAAATAATTTTAATCAAATTCCTTCAAAAACATTTTAAAAAACATTGGGAATGAACAAACAAACAGTAAAATATAATTAAAGAGAAAGCAAAAGGAGTCAACTTCAATAAAGAGCCCACATGTTTCTCTCTTCTTAAACCGCTTAGATAATCCCAGCCTGTGGTTAATCCGTAAACCAACAATTAGATTTTATATAATCAACCAAAGCCAGGTGTTCAATCATTTATCATTTATCAATTAGAACTTTACGGAAAACAATACCTTTATATTTAATATCAAAATATTATTTTATGCAAGCCGGAGCCACATGTCTCTCTTCACTCTTATCTTCTCTTCTTCCTCCTCTTATATAAAGCTTGATAGCCATTAATAGCTACCCAAACAAGCTTTCCACTTCCTCTCATAATGATCCCCAAACCAGTCGTCACCTTCCTCTACCTCCTCGACCTTATCCAATACACCTTCTGTTTCCTCCTCTATTGCATCGGCCTCAACCCATCCTTTGAAGCGGAGCCGACGCCATGGGAGAACCAGGAACTCCTATTCTTCTCCCTCGACATCTCCATGGACTCCACTGCGGAGTCTCTCAAGAGGAAGCTGCCTGTTGTTGACTACAAGAGCTTCCTCAAGAAGAAAGGAAAATCTCCGATGACTGAGTGTGCTATCTGCCTTCAGTCCATGGAGGCGAGAGACCAGGTTCGGGAGCTCAAGAACTGCTGTCATGCATTCCACGTAGCTTGCATGGACCGGTGGTTGGACCTCGGCCGGTTCAGTTGTCCGCTGTGCAGGACAGAGGTGGTTCCGGCTTTGGCCGGCCGGAGAGGACCGCTGTCGGTTCTGAAAGTTCTTTTGGTTGGGGATAATTATAATTGTAGTTCATGATAGTCGAATTATTAGTTTTTTTTAGGGTTAAGATTTTTGTTGTTAGAGGTAATTACATCTTCTGAAATGCTTTGGTTTGTAAATTAATTGGATAGAGTTTGGTGTTTGATGAGTTTTGTGCCTCCTGTTTTATAGATATTTATTTATTTTAGCTCTGTTCTAATCTATTCGGACAAAAAAATACGTCAACATTTCGGATATTATTTGACATTTTATTTTTTTATTCATGAAAATAAAAAATTCTTATTGAAAAATTCTGCAAAAATGACATCTTAAGCAAGATTTTTTTTAATATTAGAAATACAAGAGATTAAATAAAAATATTTCTGCCATCTCTACAAAAAATTCTCGCCGGTTGTTCTTGTCGGTGGCTCGTCAAATCTTTTAAAGTGATTGTTCTCTTAGTTGGATTTTGCTTGCTTATCGAACTCTAAAAGAGGAGAAATTATTATGTGTGGAGTCTGGACGAGAGAATCATCCAGATTCTGCGAAGGTACACAACAAATACACAATAAAAAATAAAAATATATATTTGCTGTGTATTTACTATGTACCCTCACAGAATCTTGACGATCCTCCCGTCTGAACTCCACATGTAATCAAATCATCTTACTTCTCAAAGATGCTTGTGGGCCTGCTATGTTAGGGTTGATGCCGTATGACACATCCATTGTCTTCTCTTAGACTGATGTTGATCTTATGTGTGATTGCTTGTTTGAGGTTTTTTATCTAAGTGCGTGTTGTTCATCCTGTAGATAATCTCCTTAATGACTCAATGTCTCATTCTTATTTCTGGGATGCTCTTTGTGAAAATGTCTCTCCTTTATCTTCTAATAATGTTAAAATTTCTTCTATATACAAAGAAAAAAAGTTATATTTCAATTTTTTTTTTAGAATGTGGTATCTATCCGCTGCCACCCCCTTAGGAGGTACTTGGCGGTGTAACTAATTCCTCGACGGACCTAACGGCAACCAACCCACAGACACCGGGTATACGCTTAGTGGACTCCCCTCAAAAGAGGCAAGCCGATTGAAAGAGGAATCGAACATGGATTGAATATAGTACTTCAATTCAATAAAAAAATTTCTAATTTTGTAACTACGTTCCAACATAATGCGGTGGACCTCTTGTCATGATTTTATCTCCTATAAGAATTCTAATTCTGAGGGGACCATTTCTATGATTGAAGACTTATTCCAAGCTGATTCCTTGATTATATCTATATGAATTTTTATATGAGCACTAATTTTATATGTTATTAATAAATAAATTTGCATAAAACTTTTCTCAACAATTATTTTTTCATTGTTGCAATCTAAGTTTATAAATTTTTAGGCTCCACATCTCCAAAACTAATTAATGGCTTAATATTTTGATTCTGATAATTTATTTTTTATTATATAAATTTAAATGTTTATATAATTGTATAAAATTAAAAAGCTATATAATAATTAAAAATATGTATTTAATATTGATATATCATCAAAAATTATCTTGATTGAGCACGAATCTCAAGGCAAATTCGAATTGAAAACTTCTGAAATTAAATTCAGGATTATCCGTACTTTGATTTTAGTAAACTTATAGTTGAACTGAACATCACGAAATGACGAAACAACCGACACCGAACTCAATCCAATCCGAGCCCAAATGGGTCCAAATTGAGGGCCCAAACATATTTAGAAGGTTCAAAGCATAAATTGGATGATAAAATGATATCTAAATGTGACATGCTTATAGTTGAATAGAGTGGATTGATGAGACAAATCCAACGAGTCCAAGATCGTCGAATTCTAACATCATTAGGACACTTAAATACTCGATAAACGATTAAGGGAGTCAATATCGGCCATGCATTCGAAACACTCCAACATACACTTGATCTTCTCTTTATTTACTGGCTATGCTACTTCCAAAAAATTATAAATAGACCCCTCATTCATCATTGAATGAGGAGGAAGCAAGAGAAAGAAGAGAAGAGAGGAAGAGAAATTTGGACCTCTCTTGCCATCAGTTTCTCCTCCTTGACCACCGTCTGACCATTGATCATCGTCGGGCTTCCACCCGACCATCGACATTTGTCGGACTTTTGCCTGGCCACCGGCCATTGCCAGACTTCCCCCAGGCCACCGATCGTTGCCGGATTTTCGCCCATCCATTCGCCCTCGTCGGAGTTCTGCTTGACAGTCGTCAGACTTCCACTCTAACTACCATTGTCGAACTTTTTCCCAACCACCATCATCCATACAAAGTTCAAACCACTTCGTGGACTTTTGTAATCTGATCGTCTTTAAGTTTAAGGACGATCTTTGTAATCTATTCAAAAACTAGTGGAATCATTTCAACTAGACGTGTCCCCATGATTTTTTCTCTTTTTAGGGTTTTTCACGTAAAAATCTTAGTGTTTCTAATTTCTTTTTTTGTGTACTGGGTATCCATGCAACGGTAAGAACATGGGCGAATATATATATATATATATATATATATATATATATATATATATATATATATATATATATATATATATATATATATATCCCATGTACACATATAAAACTTTTTCCTATTCATTTTATTTATTACAAGCTTTTTTCATTTCAAGTCTTCAATCCATCTTCTACACGGACCATGCAATGCTTCAGCTGTAGACAGAGAAAGACTAATGAGCTAAAATATTGAAAGAGAGAGGGAGGAATGGCTTTCCATTGTGGACGGAACAATGAAAAGAAATTCTGTCGCAAAGTTGCAAGGGAGGACTTGGCCACGTGCGAAACGAGGAAACCTGCTCTAATTTTCGTAATTCTTCATTGTAAAGTTGTTTATTAATCCAGAGAAGTCACAAACATCTTTTTTTGGACACATGAAAAGCATCAATGGTTCATTTTTCAAATGAAGACCGCCCGTGACAGATGTTTATGACTTCTAAGCTATAATGACCATGCTATTTGCATTCTTAATTTTGATCTTGCAGCTCCTCTTGGCTCCGGTAATGAGATGACAAACGAAACTAATTTGATGTATCCAACCTTCCAAATGAGACAACTAATATAATTATTTCTGGCTCCGTCACTGGGTAAGAAAAAAAAGCTTTCTTACTTTATCGCCGTGAATATTCTACCCTGCAACTAGTATTATAAAATAATACTCAAATTTACTTTTTATGAAACAAAATTAGATTATTTATATTTATTTATTAATTTTTTTTTTCTTGTAATATATCATTTAATATTTTTTATAATATAAAATTGTATTAGAAACCATTTGAATAATTTATTTCTTAAATATTTTTTGACTTCTAATTGTCATCATTGCAAGCACGATATTAAATATTTAGGCTCAATTTGGCCTGCGTGGGAGTGCGCAGGCCGCACACGCTGATTCTAATTAATGACTGAACCGCATGCCATATGGCTGCTCGGTGGGGTAGACCACCTGATTGCTTTCTCCTTGGAATATTAGATTAAGTCCAACTATCATTAAATATTATGGGGTCTTCTGTATCAATTTGTTTTTATTATGACATTTAGTAATTTTAAAATATATTAATTTTTTTTTATTAAATATTAAATAAATTGATTTACACAGTTTTGGGGAGAGTTGCCGATGGGGCATCGACAGGGTTGATGATGATGATTGTGATTGATGATGATGATAATGATGATTGCAGTAGATGATTGAAGTGGTTGCAACTGATTGGAATAGTTTATTTTTTAAAATATTTAAAATGTATTTCAAAATTATTTAGAATATTTTGATTTTAAAAAATTTAAAAGTATATTACATAAATATGTTAAAAAAGTTTAAAAGTATATTACACAAATATGTTAAAAAACTAAAAAAGTTCCCAAACAAAGAGTGTTCAAGTTAGGCTTTGTTTGAGAATGCGCTATTTCAGAAATTTTTTGTACTAGAAAGTTGTTGTAGAAAATAGTAAGAAAACAGTCCCAAACAAAGCTATAGGGACGGCTACAGTTGTCAGAAAAACATGTTGTGAAGTTGTTATACAGAAAGTTGTTGTACATAAATTAATATATTTTATTTCGAAAGTATTACTATTGAGTTGCTATGCTGCAACTGTATGAGAATAAATTATTTTCTATTTTGATACGTTTATATATATATATATATATATATATATATATATATATATAGTAAGTTGAAAGAAAATTATTTATGTATCAAATTTTTTAAAATGAATATGATAACAAACTAATAATTTTAATTCAAAATTGTATCCAATTCAAAATTGTATCCAATTTTAGCAAATATTTAATAAGTTTTAAACAAGAGTTTAATAAATTTTTTCATACAATGTACTATCATGTTTTTAAATAATGTGAAAAAAATAAAATATCTGATATTATACAAGTCGATTCACATTTCTTGACCTCTTATAATTTTTATTTATAATAACATATTTTAAAAATTAAAAACATGCATTCATTTATATGTTAAATATATATATAATTCTTTCCTACATCAAATGCCCAGCCAAATCCTAACCTAATCCCTACAAATCAGCAGCTAGCCCATGCCCACTTTTCCACACTACAGGAAAGTTACTGATTGGCGGCAAACTTTGTAGCGGATTATTTATTGTCGAAAGTGACGACAAATTTGAGACGGAAGTTTCAACAATTTTTTTGAGACGGATTTGAGTTATAATATAAATAAAAAAAAGTGCTATGTTGTATTTTGTCTCCGCGGCCGTGTGAAGAAGAGGCTAGTTTGCAAGAGAAGAGGGACAAGATTGAATCCCGGGCAGTCATGTGGCGCAGGCAGTTCGGTCAAGCGAGCAGGCAGCAAATCAGGTGCGTGGTCAGGCTCAGGCAGCCGTTCAGGCGTGGGCAGTGGTTAGGTGAGCGAGCAACTAGTCAGGGTCGGGTAGGGGTGCAACCGAGTCAAGTCGGCTCAGACTTGACTCGATAATAGGCTCGACGAGTGGAGCTTATCGAGCTCGCAAGTCGAGCTTGAACACTATTTCGAGCTCAAGCTCGAATAGAGCTCAGCTCGACTCGTAGACTCGATGGAGGAGGCTCGGAGTGGAGTTTGCTTGACGACGGGAAAAGCAAAATGACGGGCGGGAAAATCAAAACCAAGGACGATGGAGCTCGACGGGACGACGGAGCTCGATGGTCATACCTCAGGACGGCAGAGGTGGGAGGCTCGGAGCTTGCGTGCTTCGTTGATGCTCGGCAGGACGATGGAGCTCGCGGCTTGGGACGACATGCTTGTGGCTTCGACAGAGCTTGATGGGACGACAGACGACGGAGCTCGATGGTCTCACATCGGGACGACGGAGGTTGGAGGCTCGGAGCTCGCGTGCTTTGTCGAAGCTTGGCGGGACGACAGACGACGGAACTCGCGGCTTGGGATGACGAGCTTGTGGCTTCGAGCCTTCGACGAAGTTTGACGAGACGACGAAGGTTAGAGCTCGAGTCCTCGACGATCGACGTAGCTCGGGACGACATAGTAGCTCAGAATGATGTTGCTCGACGAGCCGCTCGACTCGACTCGCTTCGTGAGGTGAGTCGAGCTCGAGCTCGAGCTCGAACTCAATATTTAATAGTCGAGCTCGACTCGAACACCCCCTGGCTCGAGCTCGACTCGACTCGTTTGCAGCCCTAGGGTCGGGCAGCTGGTCAGGCAGGCGGGCAACCGATCAAGCAGGCTCGGGCATGCAGCCGGTCAGGCTCGGGTAGCATGCAACCGATCAGGTTCAAATTTCTGATTTTTGTAGTTTTTTTTTTGAATTTTCGCTGCAAATCCGCCGCAAATATTCGCAATGAAAAAATTTTGCCGCAAATCAAAATTTGCAACAGATTTTTCTTGTTTTGCGATGAATTTTTTTGCTGCAAATCCATGACTTTCCTGTAGTGCCATCTCAGCTGACCAAATTCTACTACTATCCCTGAGCAATCAGTCCTAGCTACTACACTTAAACCGCTGCGAAATATCGTTGCAGCGCATTGCAATTACAGCGAGGATGCAGCGATTATAACCGACGGGAAAAGATAAAAATTGTGCTGCGATAGCCCTTTTCTTGATAGTGCCTATAGGATAAAAAAAAACTATACACTACTTCACTTTCTTATCTCCATTGACATGGCTACTACACTCCGCTTCCTTCTCACGCCTCACAGACCTCATGTTTCTCCCAACCTCCAAGTCGAACAACAGTTCCCTCCTCTATTTCACAAACTGCAGCAAACCCACTCAAATCGACCATCTCTCCCGAGCTCTCCTCTTCCCATAGCTAAACTCCTATACTTCTCTCTTCCAGCTACTCGATCTCCAGTACACTTCCACACACTATTCTCTCAAAGCCTAGCCACTCTACATTAGCTACTCACTTGAAATCCTAAACCACAGTCAACCCTTCTAGTAGAAAGGAAAAAAAAAATGTTGTGGATGGTGGAGAAAGAAGTTTTCAGCGGGAGAGGAAGGGTATTTAGACCTTTTTATTATATCAGAACCACGAAAAGCAGCGAATCGTAAGAGATATTTTCAGTCATCGAATTGCAAACGTGAAAATTTTTAGGCCTTAGTCAAAAAGCACTGCCCTAAACAATCTCTTGGTCGAGTCTTAAAACGTAACGCACCGCGATGTCATTCCAAACGGGGCCTTAATCTTGAAAGGAGTTTTTAGATGAATAGCTTTGATCATTTAAATCAAGAGGGTAAACTTAACTATCTATCTTGACCAAGATGTTTAAACATTTGCTAGTGGAGATTATTGTCAAGTATATATTTATAACCATGAGTCCATCTCATTATATGATATAATCATGGGCAGAATCAGCTTTATTTTTTAGGGTGAATAAACTCATTATATAAATAATTAAATATTAAAAATAAAAGTATAAAAGATAAAATTCAAAACAAAAACTTATTATATTTCATTATGATTGATAAATTAGAAAAATAATTATAAATTTTGCATTCTATTTTACATTTTTTGATAATATTGCATTATAACTTCATTAAGAATTAAGTCTGATATATCGCCAAAAAATTATCTTGATTGGGCACGAATCTCGAGGAAAAACTCAAGTCGGAAACTTCAAAAATTAATTCGGAGACCATTTAAACTCCGATTTCAGCAAGCTTATAGTCGAACTGAGCGTCTCAGAAATACGAATCCAACGACACCAAATTCGACTCAATCCGAGCCCAAATGAGTCCAAATCAAGTACCCGAAGCGCTGTTGGAAGCATCAAACAGCTATTTGAGTTACCAAACGGTCTCCGATTTTGACGAGCTTATAGTCGAATCGAGCGTCTCGACGAGACGAATCCGACGAGCCCAAGATCGTAGAATTCTGACATCATTAAGACCTTCAAATGCTTGATAAACGGTTCATGATCAAGGGATTCAATATCGGCCGTTCATCCGGATCACTCCCTATTTGCCCCTGATCCCTCACATATTTACGGGCTATGCCACTCCAGAAAAACTATAAATAGCCCCTCATTTCTCTTAAGAGGGGACCCAAGCCAAGAAGAAGAGAAGGAGAAGAAGAGAAGAGAAATCTAGGAGGGAACAGCTCCTCCTCGACCACCGTCGGAACACCGCCGGAACTTCGCCGGAACTCCGCCGGAACTCCGCCGGAAGACCACGGAGGCACCCCCGAGTGCCCGAGGGACGCCGGAGCAACATCAGAATCCTGCCCGACGCCAGAATTCTATCTGACGCCCGAGTGACGCCAGACTTCTTTCCAAGTGACGCCGGAATTCTGCCGGACACCCGAGTGACGTCGGAACTCTGCTTGGCCTTGTAACCGATACTCATTGTAATCTGATCGTCCTGAATTTAAATGACGAATCAGTCTCGTGTATTTCATACAACACTAGTGGAACTTTTTCAACTGGGCGTGGCCCCGTGGTTTTTCCCTTTTTCAGGGCTTTCCACGTAAAAATCCTGGTGTTCTTTCATTCTTCTGTTTGTGTGCTGGATATACGTACAACGCTGAGACGGAAATTTAAACTCTATCGCCGCGTATATTTAAGTCCGCAACAGTTTGGCGCCGTCTGTGGGAAACTTATCCCACAACTTCAAGTATTGCTACGATGGTCAATAGGCGTAGCAATCGCCTCATAGGAGCCTCCCGCTCCCACTCTCCCCAATCCAGAAACCAGTCTATAAATCGTGGACATCAAGTTTCTGCCTCCTTTCTTCCTGGGGGGCAACACATTGCTGGAGAAGGAACCTCAGGGCCTTCTTTGGAGGAGCGAATCCGAAAGATGGAAGAATCTCAAAACGAGATCCTACACCTCCTGCGAGAGACTCGACAACCGACCCTAGCACCTCAGGAGGAGGTTCTTCTCCCTCGAGATCCGCCACATGTTGAAGCTGTTCAAATCGAACATCTTCAAGCTGAGATTCCTCTTCCTCCACCCAGGAGGCGTTCGCAGTCACATCAAGATAACGAACTGGCTGATACAGCAAGTTCTACCCATCCTCCGCACACAGGTCGGCAATCTCTCCTTCCTCAAGACCTCCCTGAGGAGCTAGCCCAACATCACATTGCTGAGCTCCCTCGCAATACCCTACGCCACGAACTGCGACGATTGGTCCGAGAAGAGTTCCCTACAGGAGGCATAAAGCAACCCCTTCGTCAGTGGGACTTGCAGGAGTCGTCACCCTTAACAGAAGCTATTCTTCAACACGCTATTCCGGTAGGATTTAAACTACCGAGCATTGATTCCTACGACGGGACATCTGACCCGTACGAGCACATCGATCATTATAGAACCATCATGCATATCCAGCGAGCTTCGGATGCCCTCATATGTCAGATTTTTCCTGGTACACTCAAAGGACAGGCGCGAACATGGTTCTATTCTCTTCCATCCGGAACGATCCCTTCATTCGTCAAATTGGCCAAAGCCTTCGTTGAACAGTTTGTAGCCAATCGAAGAATTACTAAGGATTCTTCCCACCTCTCCGGGATTCGTCAAAACGAGGGAGAATCGTTAAAAGAGTACTTTCAACGGTTTTCCACTGAGGCTCGACAGATTCCGGGAGTGGACCCAGAACTGCTCCGAGGGGTCTTCCTTGGAGGCCTCCGTCCTGGCCCCTTTTATTCAGCTCTTATACGAGATACGGTTCATTCATACGCCGACCTGATTCATCGTGTGGAGGCACAAATCTCCGCAGATGAAGCCATAAATGCTCACAGAAAGCAATTCGAGCAGACAAATGGGAAGCGCAAAGGTGCTCCTGGGATGGATAATTCTTCCTTACAACGGAAAAAGCAAGGGAATAGCAATCTACCTCCTAGGCCCCCATTACCACAACGAGAACCTCGGCAGGAGAAAGAGTACACTCCGCTCAATACATCTCGAGCAAATGTGTTAATGGCGATTCAAGATCAGGACAAAGTGAAATGGCCGCATCCTTCGAAGCCAAATACAGGAAATCAAGATCAGTACTGTCACTTTCATCGTAGTCGTGGTCACGCTACTGAAGCGTGTTGGCAACTTAAGGATGAGATTGAAAGACTTATCCGCCAGGGCTATCTTCGACAGTTTATTGGGAACCCACCTGCTCGAGATGAAATTGGTCCAACTGGGGGGCAAAATCAACAACAACAAAGACAACAGTTGAATAATATTCAAATGGTTGGCGAGATTGAATGACCACGCACTTTGTGTCTCTTCTATTAGTAATGCTACTTGTCTTATCTCATCATGTTAAATAGGGTGTCACTTTGATATCCCTAATGTTTTCTTCAAAGTTAAACATTGTGTTATCCTCGTACGTACAGTGTAACTTGTATATCCCTAAGTCACACTAGGGATCTATTGTATTGTCTTACAGTAATATAGTGTGTCGTTCGTTTAGTTCTGAGATTGTCTCTTTCTTTAAAAAAGAATACAAATGACAATGAAAACTATCGATAAATATGATCTCTTTATCCATGATCTGAGAAATATGCAGTCTTTATTGCTTCTCAATCATTGGAAGATCGATCCTTGGTGGATTCTCCCGACCTCTTCCATACATGTTAACGTCGTCGAGCAAAGGCTCCGACATACAACCTCGGATAGGTCTCACATCCTTGGTGGATTCTCTCGACCTCTTCCATATAGGTTAACGTCGTCGAGCAAAGGCTCCGACATACAACCTCGGATAGGTCTCACATCCTTGGCGGATTCTCCCGACCTCTTCCATACAGGTTAACGTCGTCGAGCAAAGGCTCCGACATACAACCTCGGATAGGTCTCACATCCTTGGCGGATTCTCCCGACCTCTTCCATACAGGTTAACGTCGTCAAGCAAAGGCTCCGACATACAACCTCGGATAGGTCTCACATCCTTGGTGGATTCTCTCGACCTCCTCCATACAGGTTAACGTCGTCGAGCAAAGGCTCCGACATACAACCTCGGATAGGTCTCACATCCTTGGTGGATTCTCTCGACCTCCTCCATACAAGTTAACGTCGTCGAGCAAAGGCTCTGACATACAACCTCGGAAAGGTCTCACATCCTTGGTGAATTCTCTCGACCTTTTTCATACATGTTAACGTCATCAAGCAAGGGCTTTGACCTACAGTCTCAAATATGTCAAAAAGGATGTCTCTCACATTCGTTCAGACTAATAATACATCAAAAGCACAAAGCATGTCTTACAGATGCAAGAACAATTCAGGTCCCTCTAGGGGACAAATCCTCATTTCATATACAATATCATTAGAGTTACATAAATCCAGATTCAGGTGTACATTTATTCTCACTAGAAGTTGAAATTGAAAAGTACATTGGCATCATCTGTACAAATTAGTATCATCAAGCAATAAGCAACTGTAACACAGTCAAATATCCTTGGTGGATTTAAGTGACTTCTCCCTTACTACACGCAAGCATCTCCTACAACTGCTCCTTCAAAGAAAGGACATAACTGGATCATCATCAGATCTCCACTTAGTGTTAGTGTATTGCCAAAATGTTGGCATATCACACTACTTCGGCCCCTTGATCCAGTAATATCTAATGTTGGCACACTTCAGTATGGATGAATATTGCCTTAACACAATGCCACTGGACACCCGCCATCATCGACCCTTCGTCGGATATCTGCCGGCGGTCCTTTACTTCATATCAGCCACCATCGACTTTCTCGTTCAATTGCTAATAGCAACACCGTTGAACTCTCTCCTTCTGCTCCCAACTTGGTCGTTGACTGCCAACAGACTTCCACCCGATCGTCCATCATCGACAAACTAACATCGAAATTCTATTCGATGCTGAGCTTCCTCCCGTTGGAGGACTTCTACCAGTCGTCGGACCCCCGTCAGATATCTACCCGACGCTGTACTTTTACGTGACGTCGGACTTCTGCATGTCGTCAGATGTTTGTCGGGCTTCTACCCGACACCAAATTTCTACCCGTTGTGGGACTTCTTCTGGCCGACAGATTTTCGTCGGAGTTCTACCCGACGCCGTACTTCTTCCCGCCGCCGAACTTCCACCCGGCCGCTAACCGCCGCCGGACTTCATCCTGACCTTCATCGGACCACCGCCCGGTCGCGGACCGCCATCGAACTTCAGCCCGACCTTCGTCGGACCACCGCCCGGCCGCTGACCGCCGTCAGACTCTCTCCGACTAAATCTCACCTCCACATGATCTCTTAAAGAAGAGAAACTCTAACTTCTGCGCAAAGGGAGGGGCGCCGAGTCAAGTAGGGAAAGTCACCTACTCAAAAACAGCGGAAGGCCTCAAAATGCCAGAAACTAGAGGAGAGAATAAAGAAATTTCTAACTCCTGTACAAGAGGAGGGGCGTTGTCTCAAGTAGGGAAAATCACCTACTGAATAACAACGGAATGCCTCAACTGTCAGAAAGCCAGAATGAGAGAAAAAAGAGGAAAAACCGCTAACTTCTGTGCAAAAGGAGGGGCGTCGAGTCAAGTAGGGAAAATCACCTACTCAAAAACGGCGGAAGGCCTCAAAATGCCAGAAACTAGAGGGGAGAAGAGAGGAATACTCTAACTTCTGCGCAAAGGGAGGGGCGCCGAGTTAAGTAGGGAAAGTCACCTACTCAAAAATGGCGGAAAGCCTCAAAATGCCAAAAGCCAGAGGGAGAAAGGAAGAAGGGGCGAGTTTCTACTAGGCCCTGGGGGGTCTATTTATAGTTTTCTTTAAGGGGGGGAGGATTCCAAAATTCTATTAAATTTCCTGAAATTTTTCAAAATTTTCGGAATTTTTTGGGATTTTTCCGGATTTTTTCGGATTTTTAATCCCATGTGGGACCCACAATTTAAAAAAAAAAAAAAAATTTTAAAAGATAACCGCGCCTCGCGCGGTTCAGCGGGCAGACGCGCTTGCTGGCGCGGGCGCCGCCGCCGGCGGCGGCCGGCCGGCCGGCCGGCCGGTTCGGCCGCCTACGCGTTGCCGGGCTCCGATTTCGAGCCCGGACGGTCCAAATTGGACGTTTTTGGGGTCCCCGGACACGTTTTTCGACGTTCCGGACTCAATTTTGACACTTTCGGAGCTCAACGGGGCCTCTATGATCAAGTTCGAGCAAATATTTAATTTCTGGAACGCAATTTTTTGCGATTCGGCCAACGTAAAATACCGGAGAAAGTATTTTCGGACTCATGGAGCTTCAATGTCCGAAAATAGGGGGGCAACTGATATATCGCCAAAAAATTATCTTGATCGGGCACGAATCTCGAGGAAAAACTCAAGTCGGAAACTTCAAAAATTAATTTGGAGACCATTTAAACTCCGATTTCAGCAAGCTTATAGTCGAACTGAGCGTCTCAGAAATACGAATCCAACGACACCAAATTCGACTCAATCCGAGCCCAAATGAGTCCAAATCAAGTACCCGAAGCGCTGTTGGAAGCATCAAACAGCTATTTGAGTTACCAAACGGTCTCCGATTTTGACGAGCTTATAGTCGAATCGAGCGTCTCGACGAGACGAATCCGACGAGCCCAAGATCGTAGAATTCTGACATCATTAAGACCTTCAAATGCTTGATAAACGGTTCATGATCAAGGGATTCAATATCGGCCGTTCATCCGGATCACTCCCTATTTGCCCCTGATCCCTCACATATTTACGGGCTATGCCACTCCAGAAAAACTATAAATAGCCCCTCATTTCTCTTAAGAGGGGACCCAAGCCAAGAAGAAGAGAAGGAGAAGAAGAGAAGAGAAATCTAGGAGGGAACAGCTCCTCCTCGACCACCGTCGGAACACCGCCGGAACTTCGCCGGAACTCCGCCGGAACTTCGCCGGAAGACCACGGAGGCACCCCCGGGTGCCCGAGGGACGCCGGAGCAACATCAGAATCCTGCCCGACGCCAGAATTCTATCTGACGCCCGAGTGACGCCAGACTTCTTTCCAAGTGACGCCGGAATTCTGCCGGACACCCGAGTGACGTCGGAACTCTGCTTGGCCTTGTAACCAATACTCATTGTAATCTGATCGTCCCGAATTTAAAGGATGAATCAGTCTCGTGTATTTCATACAACACTAGTGGAACTTTTTCAACTGGGCGTGGCCCCGTGGTTTTTCCCTTTTTCAGGACTTTCCACGTAAAAATCCTGGTGTTCTTTCATTCTTCTGTTTGTGTGCTGGATATACGTACAACGCTGAGACGGAAATTTAAACTCTATCGCCGCGTATATTTAAGTCCGCAACAAAGTCAAATACATATTTCTCAATATAAAGTATAAGACAGTCATTATGCTAGCCCTCACCCATTTTACTGAGCGATTGATACTTGACAATCTTCATTGCAAATAATGCTCTCTCAACTGCAGCAATAGCAATTGATAAAGTCAAAGTTAAGATAATTAGCCTATAAATCAGAGGATAAACATCATCCTTCTTAACCTTAATGATTTATTTTGCAAGATCAGCAATGTTACTCAACAATGAGAATTCATCGCTTGTACGCATGCCTATAATATATGTTGATAGATGATGTTCAAGGTCCACAAGTTCAACTGGAGAAAAATTAGTTGAATATAACTTTGCAAGATTAATTAGTTTCCTCTTATCATAAGTAAATAATTAATCACTTTTTTTTTAGTTAAAACCCCGACAGGGCCTTCGCGTTAATATATTAAAAAAAGGTTATAAAGTCCTTAAGGGGACCTTTAGCTCACTAAAGCTCCGAAGAGTCACAATCAAAAAAGAAATAAAAAACCTACGAGCCAAAATTCCCCACCTAATCCAAAATACAACAAAACCTAAGAACATTCTAGGGCGGCAAGGAGACCGCGCCCAAAAAAGAAAGCTAGAAATGAACGAAGTAAAGGTCAGCCAAATACCAAAATTGACCAAGCCAGGAAATAAAGACTCGATCCGGTAACCTGCAAAAAAGAACACCTTCCAACACCAAAAATGTGTATAATAATATCATATAGTGGAAGTAAAAAAAGTATAAAGATAACAGGCAAAAAGAGTTAAGAAAAGAACCTCCTTCTCGAAAGGGTTAAGTAATAATATGTTGTAACGCGAAGCAGAGCAGCCGCAAATATCCAGAGAAAAATTCCAATACCCATGATAGTGACCAATTTTTCTCATAATCAAATACCCAAACTGAAACCGCAAGGAAGTGCAGCCATAGTGAAGGTAACAGCCACCAAAATGCTCAACCCAAAACAGGGAAAATAAATGCCCGTAATACTGAACCCCCCAACCAGGATCCAGAAGTAATAAACTCCACCAATAAATAATAATAGAGCTACAAGTACTCCCCCTCCAGATATGCCACCAAAGCAAAAACCAAATCTGCACATCCAGCTTAGAGAATAACCACTCAGCACATAAACCAGCCAACAAAACAACGACCAACATAACTGGACCTAGTATCTAAACCAACAAAAAAGGCAACCAACACAATAACGAAAAAACAAAACAGGCAAAAGGACAAGTAAACGATAAAGCAACCCAAAGACAACCCAACTGAACCGTCAACCCAACCGAATGTAAGGCAAACCAGTTTTATCCAAAAGAGTAATACCCTTAAGAGTATGGGGCAAGTTAGTGATATTAAACTCTTGGAATCTGTCAAGTTTACAACCATAGTTAGCAAGTCAATCAGCACCAGCATTAGCTTCCCAATATATGTGAGATATGGTGTAGTGGAGACTATCCAGGTACTGTTTAATCTTCCTAATAGTATAGAAGTTTTTAGGGTTACCAGCCAACCCATTAACAAAGATCTGAACCAACAGCATAGCATCCACCTCAATCCACACAAAATGAAATCCCATTTTAATACAGATATCAAGGCCAAAAACTAAGGCTTTCAGTTCAGCGGTGATAGCATTACAGTAGTGAATAGGGGCAGCAAAGGCACCAAGAACACAACCCAAATGATCACGTAAAATGCCACCAGCACCGGCTTTGTAAGGCCCAACAGAACCATCAGTATTCAGTTTGACATAGGGATGGGTAGGCTTAAGCCATCTAACAATCCTCTCTTTGTTAACAACATTGTCACAAATAAGAGAAATGCCCAAATCCAAGGCAATATTGTTACAATTATAAAAAAAATTTCCAGTAATCACTTTGACAGAATAGAGTTGCATAATTTTATTTTTAATGTTGGTGATAGTTTGCTCGATATTCATCTTAACACCGTTGTGTTTAGACTCGTTTCTAGCTTTCCAAAGGTACCACAAAATGATGATAGGCAATAAATTGTAAATGTGACCTTTAACATTATTCATCCAACCTTTGAGAATGGAAACCACCTCATTGCTAGAATTAAAGAAGCCTTTACCAGCAATACCATAAAAATATCTCCAAACTTTACTAGCAAAATTACCATTAACAAAAACATGTTGAATACTTTCAAGGTTAAAACAACATTGACATTTAGAGGGAAAGATTAAACCTTTTTTCTGAAGAAGATCATCAACAGGAAGAAAACCTTTCAGACAATGCCACACCAGAATAGAGTAAGATAAAGGAAAACTATTGTGCCAAATAGCATTAAAAATCTGAGACTTGTGATGCTTAACCCTAAAAGAATCCCAAATCATGTACAATTGAAATTTACCAGAAATAGAGGCGTTAAAAATAATAATATCCTTGCAATTAGTTTGTAATGAAATATCTAAAATAAGCTAAACTAATTCAATAGGAATAAACTCCAAAAGCAGGTTAACATTCCAAGAATTATCAAGAAAAAATTTGTTAACCTTAATGTTGTGGAGAGTATGAGTGTTTAAAAATTGGTCAATGGAGCACGATCCCAACCAATTATCTTTCCAAAAAGAAATATCATCTTGGCCTAAACCCCATTGAATGAAAGATTCCGCTTCCCATTTGATTTTGCAAAGTCTTTTCCAAACACCAAAATAATTTCTTTTGAAAGTACAGGACAAAGGATGCATGTCTTTGCAATATTTAAAATGCATAAAATTGGACCACAAACTGTTATTAGATCTAAAAGAGAACCATAATTTGTGAGAAAAAGCTTGAACCATGTCAAAAATACTTTTGCAACCTAAACCACCTTCCTTTAAAACACCACACACATTCTTCCAAGACGCCCAACAAATGCAAGAAGAATTACTTTTAGAACCCCAAAAAAATTTACTTAGCATTCTTTCAAGTCTAAAGCAAATAGACTTAATAGGGTTTAAAGTATGAAAAAGAAATATAGGGATAGAGTTCAAAACACTTTTAATAAGAACAAGCCTTCCCCCAAAAGAAAGAAACTTAGAGGACCAATTAGCAAGTTTCTTCTGGAAAATCATAATTAATTCTTCAAAAAGATTGTTGTTTTTCCTACCTTTAAAAATAGGGGTGCCCAAGTACTTTATAGACAAAGATTTAGAAGAGAAACCACAGATCCTTTTGATATCATTAATTCTACTATGGGACACCGATTTACCCACAATAAAGGTACTCTTCTCCCTATTAATGGCCAAACCACTCATATCTTGGAATTGAGAAAGAAAATTATGTAAAATTTTAATATTATTAATAGAAGCATTAGAGAAGATGATAAAATCATCAGCAAAACTCAAGTGACTAATTGGAATACCTCTAATGGTACGATAAAAAAGATTCGGATGTCTAGTGTATAATTCCTCCAACCCCCTAGAAAGGTACTCCATAGCAATAATAAAGAGAGAAGGAGACAAAAGGGTCTCCTTGCCTTAAACCTTTGGCTGATTTGAAAAAACCATGGTTTCTCCATTAATGATAACAGAGAAGTAGTTGTTCTCTATACTATTTTTAACCAGCATAATGAAGGAGGGGCTAAAACCAAAAAGAGACAACATATGGTAAAGGAAATCCCAACTAAGATTATCATAAGCTTTAGTAATGTCAAGTTTGAAAATAATATTTCCCCCTTTACTTTTAACATTTATATCATGAGTAATCTCTTGGGTAAGGAGGACATTGTCAAAAATGCTTCTACCTTTAACAAAATCCGTTTGATTAAAAGAGATGATTCTAGGCAAAATATTAACCAAACGACTGGAAATAATTTTAGAATTGAGTTTGTTAAAGAAAGAGCATAAGCTAATAGGTCTGAAGTCATTCCAGTTGTTAATAGCCACCTTTTTAGGAATAAGGGCAATATTAGTAGAAGAGAAAAACTTAGGATAAGGATTACCACTAAAAAAATCCTTAACAGCTTCAACCACATCCATTTTAATAATATTCCAAGATTGTTGAAAAAATCTAGTTGTATAACCATCAGGGCCGGCCACAGTATCCCCTTTCATATCCTTAATAACATTCCAAATTTCACACTCAGTAGGGATATCCGTGAGTAAAACGTTGTCATCCTCACTAATAATGTGAGGAATGAGGAAAGGGTTGATAATAGGAATGCAGGTTCCTATGTTATTGAAAATATTGTCGAAATGATCAACACCAGACTTAATAATTAAACTTTCAGAAGTAAGATAACTGCCATCATTATCAGTAATTTTTTTAATGTAATTTTTAACCCTATTCTTGTTGGCCATAGCATGGAAGAACTTTGTGTTCCTATCTCCCTCTAACAAAATTTTAGCATTAGCTTTTTGCTTCCAATATTCCTCCTCCTGATTGTGCATCTGAAAAAGAACACTTTTAGCCTCGTTAAGGTAAAATAGATTTTCCAAACTAGGATTATCCAAATACAAATTGTCCAAATCATTAACCTTATTCTCTGCTTCCTTAATATTGGAAAAAAGATTCTTGAAAATATTTTTATTCCACCATCTAATAGGTTGTTTTAATCTATTCAACTTAGCCCATAATTTATTCATACCTAAGATTTCATTATTAGGGTGCAAAGGAGCATTCCAGTTGGTTTGAACAAGATTAAGAAAATCTTTATGTAAGAGCCACATATTCTGAAATCTAAAAGAAGAAGACCCAAAATTTCTATTGGAGCTAATGTTTAAAAGTAAAGGCGCATGATCTGACTGGGTTCTACTTAAATGCTCCACACTAGTAGAATTAAAGTTTTCAATCCAAGCATTATTGAGTAAGAGTCTATCAAGCCTTTGCCACATCAAAGCTCTATTCCAAGTGAAAGTACTACCAGAATAACCAATATCATGCAGATTACAATCAGCTATCATAGAATTAAAATCATCCATAGCATTACAATTAGGAGTTTTGCCCCCAAGTCTTTCAGAAGCATTAGAAATAACATTAAAATCACCACCAGCACACCACGGGCCATTAGTATTACTAGCAAAATCACTTAATTGCTCCCAAAGTGGGCGGCGACCCACTTTGGTACAAGCAGCATAAATAAAGGAGAAATAACAATTAATATTAAAACAAGTAATTTGACAGTGAACAACTTGATGGAAGTCAGATATAATATTCAATGTGATAGCACTATTCCACATAATCCAAATTTTGTTCGAACAGTTAGCATAAAAATTGAAAAAACCCAAACCAGAGGCAGTAGCAGCAATTTTATCAATAGTAATAAAGGGCTCAAACAAAACCAATAATTGAATATTATGAATTCTACATAAATTTCTAACTCTAATCTTAGAATCGGCCCCCCCAATACCCCTAACATTCCATAAGAGAGCTTTAACCATTGCAATCTTTAAGATTACTTTGAGTTCTTTTAACACGAGGTGTAGATTGAATGCTAATTTTAACATGTTTAACTTTCTTTTTCCCAACCTTGGTAAAACCATCCTCATCAATATTCTTATAAGAATGTTCATTGCTGTTAGAAGATATTAAAACCCCATTTTCATTTAAATCAGTTGATTCCACACCGTCAGCAACAAAAGAATGATCAGGAATAATTTACCCTTCTTCACAAACCTCTTTAGAGCCAATCTCTAATTCCCTCATATCCTTATTCATGTCATTATCAACAATTGTAATAGGTTGAGATAGCGGTATATTAGATTTATCATTATTAAGCAGCATAGAGTCAACTGAAACAAAAATATTAGGCACAGTTTCCTGTTCAACGTCGTTATTATGCTTATTAACTTCAGTTAAAATATCACCATTTCCCTCTGGAACAGTTTCAGAATGACTCTTTAAAGCACACAAAGTGTTTTCCGGCAAAACTTCCTGCATGTTATCCAAATTCTTAGAAACAGACGGTTCGCAATGGTCCGATTGGGATAGTTCTTGATTTTTAACATTAGGAACATACTCCTTACTAGCAATAATAGCTTTACCAACATGAGAGTTTTTCTTTAGATCAGGATGTAATTTAAAACAGTCCGATAAAGCGTGGCCATGCATTTTACAATGGGAACAAAAATCAGGGACACTTTCAAATTCAACCTTTTGTAAATAACCAAAAGCTTTAGATCCTACCCAAATTTCCTTAGAATGTTTCTTGGTGATATCAACCTCCACTAGAACCCTAGCAACAGACGGCCGAGTTCTAGAAGCCGTAGCTTGATCAGTTTATAGCGGTCTACCAAAAACAGAACCGAGGGCATATAAAACCTTAGGATTGAAAAAATGCAATTGCAAATTAGGAAATGAAATCCAGATCGGCACAATAGGTGATTCCTCTTTTATATCAAAGAAAGGGGTCCACTTTAAAATGCGCATTTGACAATTGTTAATGAAGTAAGATCGCCTAGCAAAAACTCTGCTATAATCTAAATCGTTCGATAATTGAATAGCAACATGCCGAGAATCCAATAACCCCACAGAATGAAAACCAGAAAGTTTCAAACTTCCAAAAAAATGGCGAATCGAGTCCAGATTAGGTCTACGCAGACCAAACTTACCCACCAAGGTAAATTGAAACGGGGATGCAAGTTGAAGAACTTCATCATCAGACAAAAAAATAGCAGGGACACCGTTAAAAACACCTTGAGTTAACGAAGGAAGTTTATCACCTGACTGGGATGCCGAAGAAAGCACCTCTTTAAAAGATCGAGAGCGAGAAGGAGATTTCTGGCCATCAGTATCGAGTTGAAAGAACCCTTTACTCTTACCAGCAACCGGTTCGTTAACGATCCCCCACGGCGTGGAAGAAGAATCCCCTGCCATGAAGATAGCCCGAGACGGGCAAGAACCGGAGTAAGGAACCAAAGCTCAGACGTAACAACAAAAATTGCAAAAACCAGAGAAGAAGATCGAGATCAGAGGAAGAACGATGAGAGGAAAAGGAAACCCTAAAATCGCCAGAGACGGCGCTTAGGAGCTAAGCTGGGTTAATGTTTTGTAAATAATTAATCACTTAATTTAGATAAGCTACATGAAAAGTAACTTAGCACTAGCTTCAAATAAGTGATTATTTAGCTCTTAAAGTTATATGTCAATAACAATATAAAACCAATCAACCCGATAATGATGTAAATTTATAATATCTTCACTTCTCTACATTGAATGTCGATGAGCTTTAAATATGGAGTTTATATCAGTAACATAATTTTAAAAATATTAAAAAAATGCAATACTTCTTCTAACAAAGAATCTCATCCATTTTCTCTCATTATATGCAATCGTTATTTGGAGACTTACACAAATATCATTGCAGTCACGATATCTTGATCTTTTCTTTGTCAGGTTTATGTCAATTCATTTATAATCCCTAAAATATCAATAATTAGGTGCATTGTTAATATAAAATCAAAAGATTCCATAACATCTATTAGAACACCAGCTAGTTATTCCTTCATAGACGCATCACATGATTCATCTATTAATATTGAGAAGTATGAATTTATTATATCATTATTATAAATTGTTAACTATCATTATTACTAAGCCTCAAACCATAAGTTCCTTTCATTTACCTGAAATTATATAAAATCATGTAATGAGCACAAAAGTTTAGCAATAACTAAAATCTTACAACTGAAATAATTACAAAGAAAAAGATAAATAATATGCTATAAATTATGTAAGAAAATCAATAAATCAATATATGTTATTATATTTTCACCTGTATCAATTTGTTAGTCAATTGCATATTACATCTCAGTCCATCAATCTTCAATCCTATTGTTGAGTTACTATTATTTAGTCAATCAATTAGTCAGACTATCTTTATCATTCAATCAGTACTATTCAATCAATTAATCTTATCATTCATCCATTCTCATCAATCAATTAGTTATATATGTAAATTAGTTACATATATGTAGTAGTACTATTGGTTATTTTCTTGTGTATTAGATTTTTATATGAGGGTATCTTGATCTTAATCTTGCTCCTGCATTTATGACTCCCGACCAGTCTCCAATTTCTTAGGAATCCCAATAAGTGAACTCCTTATGACTCTTACTTAATGAGTTACATGAATTAGTTGCCCAACTCTTTATGATTTCCGATCAGTCTCAAGCTCCTTATGACTCCTAATCAATGAATCACATGGATGTTGAGAGTATTACGTGAGGTTATCATATTATATATCTGATATTAAATTAGTACATCATTTTTATCATATCAGTATCAATTCAGTACATCGTTTCAATACATATTAATCATATCAATTATTTTAGTCCATATCATATTTCAGTATTATCATATTAATTCTCAATACATTATTTTTCAACTTATTTTTAGTATAACTTTTTTCTACTCATTTTATATAAAAATTCTTATACACATATTTAATAGATGAAAATATAATAAAATCATATCAAATCGTTCAAAATGATCAAATCTATAATATATCAAATATTACAAGGTGAAAGCTTAGGAAATTAGGTCGTGCATTTTTTGTAGATTTAGAAGAGATAAAATCTAGAGAAATCAAAACCATTGAAAATAAGAGTAAGACTATAATTACTTATCATGATTAGAACATTTTTTTATAATAAACGTGACAGACAGAAAATCCACGAAGAGCTTCCTCTTTCTCCTTTCCTCTTCCCCCTTCTCTTCTTCTCCCTCGGTCCCTTCCTGGCTAAGCTACGTGTGAAGTGAGGATGGGAGTGAAATGGCATGAATATTTATATTAAAATATATGAAAAGACATTTTAGTGCCTGGAGCTGTGACGCTTTGATCCGACACTGCAGCGCCACTTGCACATTTCACAGTTACTGTAGAGTAGAGGCGTTAATGTCATAACAGTGATTTTTGGCGCCACTATGCTCTCAAGCATACTGCCACAGTGCTAACAAGCACAACGTCGAAGCGCTATAGTTCAAATAAAAATTCAAAATTTTATTTTAAAATATTTTTTTTTATATTTTGAATTGTTACGCTTCTTCACCAATCTTTCTACACTATTGAGTCATTCAAGATTCTTCCACTTTCACTACAGGAAAATCATATATTACCAGCAGAATTTTTGGCAGAAAATTGTTCATTTTCCAACAGATTTGAATATTTTCCGGTGGATTTCCGGCAAATTTTTTTTTGCCGGTAAAACGGGCGTTGGAAAATATTTCCAGCAGACAAAATCCGCCAGAAATATTTTTCGGTGGAATTTTCCCACCGAAAAAAATCGCCTGAAAAATAAAAAAAAACCCCTTGACCTGGCTGCCCCCGCCATGCCCGCTACCCCCTGCCCGGGCTAGAGACCGCGCTACCCGACCTGCCCGTGACCCAAGTGCAAGGTGGGGTTCGAACCCCGCACCTCCCGTGATCTCGCGTGCGCGTGCCTTACCATCCCGCTGTCCTGCCAAAACTGTTTTTTTCAATGATTTTGTTTATTTATCTATTAACTTACAGAATATTACAATTAATACTAATTAATTAAAATTTATTTTTTAATTAATAATCAAAATAAGTTATTAAAGTAACAATTAATTAAACTTTGTTATTAAATTAATAATTAATTAAAATGAATTATAAAATTAATAATTACTTAAAATAAACTATATAATTTCTAATTAATTCAATTTCGAATAAATGATATTTTTAGAAAATATTAAAATCTGTCGGAAAAGCCGTCGGAAAATTCGTCAAAAAGTCTGCTAAAAATATTGTCGGAAATATTTTAAAGAAATCCGCCGAAAATCCGCCAGAAACTCCTCCGCCAAAAATTCACCGGTAATAGACGCTTTTCCTGTAGTGTTTAGTTGATTCGTTGTAATTTCAAAACATGCTTAGCTTTGCCCTATCCATATCTTTCTCAAAATTTTTTACTTTAACCACATCTGTGGAGCTAACTCTAAGAGAAACAATAATTAGGTCATAAAATTAAAGATATAATAATATACAAATAAATAATATTAAAATTATGATATAAACAATTAGATTAATATGAAGATCTTAGAATCTTAGGTTTCTTATGTAATAAAAATGCTAGAATTATTTACTAGCATGCACGTAGATTTGAAGAAATGTGGCTTGAATTAAATTAAAATAATTACATCAATTGTATAAAATTAAGTGATATTACAAGATAATCAATATTATCGGAATAAAGCTAATAATCTATTATGTCATATATCATTATTTCTTCTTCTATTTGGGATATGTATGCAAGAGCTGTTACTTGTGTTCAAACATAAGGTGGTTTGACCAAGTATTTTCCTATTTCAGTTGGATTACGTCAAGGATTAGCCTTAAGCCCTTTTCTTTGTTGCTTTAGTCATGGATGTTCTCATTAGACATTTGCAAGAGGTTGTACCTTGGTGTATGTTTTTTACTGATGACATTCTTCTTGTTGATATGACTAGAGAGGGAGTTGAAGGTAAACTTGAATTATGGAGGTCAACCTTTGAGTCTAAAGGTTTTTGTTTGAGTAGATCTAAAACTGAATACATGGACTGTAATTTTAGTAGTAATAGATCTAGTGGGGGATTTGTGACTTTGAGCGATCAAGTCATTAATAAGTATACTCTTTTAGATATCTTGGGTCTATTGTTCATAACGATGGTGAAATAGATGGGGATATTATTAGAAAAATTCAAGTTGGATGGTTGAAGTAGAGGATTGCTTCGGGTTTGATGTGATTGAAAAAGTACCACTCAATCTTAAAGAAAAAATTTATAAGATGGTAGTGAGACCTGCAATGCTTTTTTGCGCAGAATGTTGGCCATTAAAAGAGAAGTATAATATTAAGTTAAGTGTTGCTGAGATGAGGATGCTTGAGTGGATGAGTGGATTTACTCTTAGTGACATGATACTAAATGAGCATATCCAGGAAAAGGTTAGAGTAGTTCCAACGACAAATAAGATGAGAGAGAGTCGTCTTAGATGGTTTGGTCATGTAAAAACGTCAGCCTTTCGATGACCCTGTTATGAGAGTAGATATATTAGATTTGACATATGTTAAAAAAGGTAGAGGCAGACTTAAAAAGACTTGGTTAGAAAATATTAGAAATGTCCTTTTTTTATTAGATGTAAATGAGAACTTGACTTTTAACAGGACACAATGAAGAAAAAGGATTCATGTAGCCGACCCCACATAGTGGGATAAAAGCTTAATGTTGTTGTTGTATTATTTCTTCTTCAATTGAGTTTAAGATATTCGATAAAATCAAATATATATTCTTTTAATTTTATGAGCAAGCAATCAGGAGAATTATACTCTATGACTGATTTTCTTCACTGGATGTTTTTCTTGGTTCATTCTGAGCCCTCCTTTTGGTTCTTGGCATATCGTTTTAGTCTTAGTTTTATTGGTTTTTTGCCTTTATGGTTTTGCTTTTGGCTTCTCTGAATACCCATTTCGATATGCCTCCTATGCTCTTTTTATTTGAGCAATTCCTTTTTGTTGCAACTCAATGTATAAAACCTTGGGAGTTCTTTTGCTCCCTCTCCTTTTGTGATTATGCATTATAGTGAATAAAATTTGGTTTACCATACAACTCATTTTGGTCTATTGGTTGGGAGCTTTGGCAACCAGCTAAAAGGTCTTGGATTCGAGCCTCACTATGTGATGTGAGTTTAACTTAGTTGGCTTGATTGTCCCCCCCCCCCGGGGGCGTTTCGTAGTGAATAAAGCGGAGAAAAATATAAGGAAACCACTGGGAAAGTAAAAAGGTTCAACTTGAAACAAATCCGAACAGCCGGCTCAGTATCAATTACTATTCCCCTAAAAAAAACAAAGAAGGAAGCCATTTTAAAAATCTAAGGGCCGTTTTTTAGTGAACAAAGCGGAGAAATATATACGTTAAGGAAACCACTGAGAAAGTAAAAAAGTTCAACTTGAAACAAATCCGAACAGCCGGCTCAGTATCAATTACTATTCTTTTATGGATATTCATTAATAAAATTTATCTTACGATTAAAAAATTCTTTGAACTCTCACGTAATTTCTTCTCAAAATATTTTCTATAGTTTTGTTCTTTCTATAAGGATCTAAACATCCAGAAACCAAAAAAAGCAGCTTCTGAGAAAGTAAGGAGTTGGTGAACTTTGACCAAACACAGAGTCATCGTTCTTCTCTTTACTTCTTCAGCCAGTTCTTATATAAGGCCTGCTTGATAGCCATTAATAGCTACCTAGCTAACCAAGCTTTTCTACTTCCTCTCATAATGATCCCCAAACCAGTCATCACCTTCCTGTACCTCCTCGACCTTATCCAATACACCTTCTGTTTCCTCCTCTATCGCATCGGCCTGAACCCATCCTTTGAAACGGAGCCGACGCCATGGGAGAACCAGGAGCTCCTGTTCTTGTCCTTCAACATCTCCATGGACTCCACTGCCGAGTCTCTCAAGAGGAAACTGCCTGTTGTTGACTACAAGAGCTTCCTCAAGAAGAAAGAAAAATCTCCGACGACGGAGTGTGCTATCTGCCTTCAGTTCATGGAGGCGAGTGACCAGGTTCCGGAGCTTAAGAACTGTTGCCATGCATTCCACGTGGATTGCATGGACCGGTGGTTGGACCTCGGCCGGCTCAGTTGTCCGCTGTGCAGGACAGCGGTGGTTCCGGCCGAGGCCGGCCGGGGAGGACCGCTTTCGGTTTTGAAGGTTCTTTTGCTTGGGGATACTTATTGTAGTAAATGATCGGCAGTCGAATTGTTTTGTTTAGGGTTAATTAAGATTATTTTTGTTAATTAGGGATAATTGCAGCTAATTTAATTTTAGGGGTTGGAATTTTTTTTACTATTTATTTATTGAGCTCAGTTCTATTTTATTCGGAGAAAAAATTATGTCAACTATATTTCGGACATCAATAGACATTTTATGTTTTTTTAATTCATAAAAATAAAAAATCCTTATTAAAAAATTCTACAGTGACATATTTTTACGTCAGAAATATAAAGAAATTATTTTAACAAAAAAGTATTTTTTAAAATTTGGAATAGATATTTAATGATTATAAAATACATAATCTGTTTTATATAATAATATTTAATTTTTTTTATTAAATATAATTAGATTATCTTATAATTTTAACTACATATTTTTTTTTCTTGTTAAATCGTTTATTTTATTTTTAAATATAAAAATATATTAGAAACCCTAATATTAATTATTTCTGAAAATACTTTCAACTGCTATTTTATCGTCTCCCAAGATGATATAATAAAAAAATATAAAAAAAAATTAAAAAACTTTCAACTGCTATTTTGTCATTGTTACAACTTAGGTCGTCTCAATACTAATTTATGACTGAGCTAAAATAATATAAATTAGAAATTAGGTGAAGGTATTCTTAGTACTTAATTTTTTATGATATGATATTTAAAATTTGATAAAGGACAGTATTTTAAATATATTTATTTTATTAATTACATATAATTTTCATAATATTTTATAATTTTAGTGTATATTTTACAATAAATATTTTTATTATTTTTTAATAGATGCAACAGAATGATCTGAATAATTCCTGAGGTCGAATGATTGACATCTGAAACGTAGAAAACTTGAATGAATTATATTGACAATCCACCGGCAATCGATTTTAAAAGCTACAGAGCTAATATTTTCCATAATTCAAAAAGAACTGTACAAGGACTTTTGTTTTGTTGTAATATGCTGCGCACTATATTACATATGGAGAGAACGTAATGACAGTAGATTAATTTGCTGGGATTGTTAATGCCTCCTCTATGATTGGTCTCAAGATTTCCAAGGCTATTGCGGCTAAGGTCTCCACATCAAAGCATTATGATAGTTTACTTTCTTCTTTTCCTACCTATTTAAGGCCTTAATTTTTGTCTTTACGGGCATTTATTTTTAGTTTTATTGTGCTATGCACCATTTTTCTCTCTGGATAGATTTCTCGACAACCCTAACCGGATGATGATGAAGGGATCCAGCAACCGTCTGCTCCATCCGCTTGGATGCCTCATCGCACCTTCCGAATTATCTTCTCCCTTTGGCTTGACACTCATTGTGCTGTTGCAACTGGTTTGATATTTCGTTGGCTGGTCTGATGGCAACCAGGGGTTACCTCCGTGCTTCTTCATTGGCTTATTTGATCGTATGAGCTACTCAGCACATGATTATTGTAGCTTCCCCATTTTTGCTAGTTTCTATTCACTATGAGTCCATTTTTTGCTGGTTCCTATCCACTCTAAGTCTATTTTTTATTTATTTTTTTGCTTTTTCTTAGGGTCTCTTCTTTTTTGATTTTTTTTTTACAGCTCACACTTTACATGTAGTTTATGTTTGGAGTTATTTTCTTTTAATGAGTTCTTGTATCTCTTATTATTAATATAATGGGCTTTTGCCCCAATTCCCCACCCCTCCAACCCCACCCACCCACCCACACATGAAAGAACTGTACGTAAAATCTCTTGACCAATGTTTGATAAGAATGCACAACAAGAGTTTGCTGATTTTAATGCTGTGACTTGACTATGACAAGATGGTCGACATCCAGTTTGACATCCCGTTTATGTCAGCCAACCACTATTTTCATGCAAACCTGAATCTATTGGATGTTTTTATAGCACTACCATCACAGAGGACTTTCTCCACATACTTTAATTATTCTCATGCTATGCATTTTTGCTATTTTAGCCTGTAACCACTATAGCTTTACGTTTTTCACTTTATCGTGATCAAATCTCCACCGTTGTTATTTAACAACCTCAATGACATTTTATGTATTTACCATCCGAGCTTTATTATGTTCTTTAAAAACCTTAGCCACCACCTTTGATACTCCCTTACCATTTTCTCCTCTGGCTTCGCCAGAGGACTTTTGACCCCCTCATGATGTCCTCCCCCGACATCTTTTCTACCCAGGATTTTCCTTTCCTATGCTATGCTTTTATTCCAACCACCCTGCTTCCCAATTTAAACCCCACTAATAACTCTATTTGGAAAAATCTTCTTCTATCTTGCAACCTTACCACTTCTGATTTTCCCCTCTTTTTATTCCCCCTCAAAACAAAACTGCTCACTTGTCTATGGTCAATATTTCAGCACATGCACTACAATGGAGCCTCTCGCTCGTTGGGTACTCAATTAGACGATGTCCTTTTTATGGCTCCCTCCTAGTTGCTATTAATTGCACTTGGGTGCTCAAAGGATCCCGTAGTTTGCTCTCTCTATCGAACTAATTTTTCTTACTGAAGTTTTTTTCTCCCGAAGACTTCGACATGGCCTGGTAAGGTGGCCCATGGTTCTTCCTAGGTAAGCCTTTCATATTACAAAAATGGTCTTCACAATTTACCCCTATATGAGATGGGTCGTTTGCTTCCATTCCCTTTTGGAAAAAGATTCTTGATCTCCCCTAGTTTGTTGGAACCCATATGGAATTTCTAAGATCACAAGCTGTATAGGTGTTCCCCTGATAGTTGATAAGCTGACGACAGAAAAAAATAAGACTAACATTTTCTAGGGTATGCGTCTAAGTTGACAATGGTTCCACCTTGCCTAATGTTATTCAGATCTCTGTGGCTAGTAAAACCCAAAACCTGAATGTAGTCTATCACTGAAAATCATCTGCTTGTAATTTCTATAAATCCTATATCAACTCGTCCAATATATATTCTAAAAATCCAAGCTCTACACCTTCCGACAAAGGTCATCCTCGCAGTAGAAGCAAAAGTTGCAATATTGGTAGGAAAGCATCACACTCTAACCTCCATAGCCTGCAACATCAACCAACTCCACATCTTCACACTCACACCCCCCATATGGAACCCATATCCCTAACCTAAATTCACCTTAAGGGCCTGCTTCTTCAAATGACTCCACCTAGACTTACCCTAAACCTAAAAACATTAGCAAATTTGATGCACTTGCATATTTGGAATCTGTTTATGTGAGAGATCAGCCTTCTCCTTCTGAGTCAACCTTCATAGTATCCAAAAATACTAGATCAAAACAAGCCAAAAAGGCTAACAACTAAAAACAAAAATCCCAATGACCCAACTCTCCATAGTGGTGTGGACTGTGAGGGCTTTGATGGCCCTAAGAGAGTCTCCATGTGTAAAAACCTATCTAGTCTTTATAACCTCGACATGATTTGTATTTTAGAAGAGAAAGTCAGTTGCGCTGTGGTTTTTGTCATCTAGTTTTTTACTACCCACAACATTTTTGTGAATGAAGCAAATTGTCAAATCTTGATGTATCCCATCTAGGCCATATATATATATATATATATATATATATATATATATATATATATAAACTCATCCATCTTTTACACCTCTCTTCATTTCTAATCAAATCATACATGGGCATATTTTTTGCAATAATGACTCCCCTTGTCTCATTTATGTTATTTATGCTTCCAACTATTCTGTTGAAGGAGAAGAATTATGTAATAAAGTTAGAGACTTAATAGTGCTATTCATGAACCTTGGATAGTTATGGGAGATTTCAATTGATGTGGATTTACAAATGAAAAATATGGTGGCACCACTATTCACAATAATTATCTTTGGGCTGTTAGCAATATTATTTTTTACTGTGGCCTCGGTGGCCTTGCCTCCGTTGGTTTTTTCTACACTTAGCATAATCAGAGAAGTGACACACCAATTCACTCGAAGCTTGATCGTATGCAGGTGAATGGTCTTTGGCTGGAAGTGTTTCCTTTGTCTTATTATAATGTGGTAGAGCCTTATTTGTATTATCACAATTTTCTTATTTCTAACCTATTTAACCCTTAACCACTTAATCATATATTTCTTTTCAAAATCTACTAGCTTAAGCTTCCATCTTTTTGGGATGTTTTGATCTCTATTTTTTCCTCCAAGGCCCCTGCCAATCCTATTTCATCTTTCTACCACAAGCTTGGGCTCCTAAAAAAGAAAATAAAAAATGAATGCTAGGTAAATTCCAATTCCTACTTATCCACTATTGATGAGTTAAAGGCTCAGCAAATAAGATGCCTTCAGTCTATTAGTTCAGACCCGGCCTCATTAATCTAGGTTTTAATACTCAACTCAAAGATACTGATATGAATCTTACTACTCTTAATTCTCTTTGGGCCTTCGAGATGATTCAGCGTGCTAAAGCCAAATGGCTTGCTAATGGTGAGGACGATTTGAGCTTCCTTTATGGTTAAGATTAGGATAAGAAAAAATCACAACAATGTTAAAGAGATTTCCTCTCTTCTGGGCTCTTTTAATAGCTAGGATGGAATTTGTAGTGCCACAATTCAAAATTTTAAAACTCTTTTTAATTTCACTACTTCGAACTTTGGTTTAGACTTTGATTGGCATCTGATAATGTAATTCTACCTGCTGAATTTTTTATTTTATTCAAGTATTCTAGCTTCCCCAACCTGTTAAAGAGAATGTAATCAAGCGATGGTGGCCCGAAGACCATAGTCATGTGATGGTAGCCAAAGAACTAGTGGTGTGAAAGTAGATTTTTCAGTCGGGTTTGGGATAAACTTAAAATTGACCTGCCTTCAACTGATGCGACTCAAACCCAACTTGATTAGACGAACGAGTTAGAAATTCATACCTGGACCCAGCCTACCCTAACTAAAGTTGACCCGACCTGACCCGCTAACTTGCGGGTGCCAGTAGGGCATTGAGCATAAGCCACAGGCACGGAGGCGAGTGCGAGTGCTAGCGAGGGTGTGACCACGAGAGAGTGAAGGTGAGGCTGCAAGCAGGTAAAGGAGAGGCCGTGAGTTGGCAGGGTGAGGCTTCGAGCGGGCAAGGGAGTGAGCGCGATTACACTAGTTTGGGTGCGACGCGACAGCGGGTGTGAGGTTGCTAGCACGACTAAGTGCAATGGGGCTAGTGTGGGGGCGAGGTAGGCGAGTGTGATGTAGTGCGGGATTGCTGGTTGCGAGATATGGGTCAAATTTGGGTCATTTTTAGGTTTGCAGGTTGACCCGGACACGACCCAATTTTTCAATGGGGTTAAGCACTATGACCCGAACATGACCAGTTTGTTAAACGAGTCGACTTAAAACTGAAATTTTTCATCAAGTTCGAGTCAGGATTTCGGGGCGTTTCAATAATTGACACCCCTACAAAGGACCATAGTTGGGAATGGTGATTGAGAGATCATATTTCAACAATGGTAGGCAGGAAATCCTAGCTGGGTGATGGTGGTTGGAGACCATAGTCAAGTAATTGTGGATGGGAGATGATAGTTGGGCAATGATGCTCAGGAGATCATAGCAAGGCAACAATGGGCATCATTATCGGCCAGTAGCGGACGGGATATTATAGTTGGATGATAGTGGTCAGGAGATCATTATTGAGCTACAGTGGTAAATCTTGACAAAATCCCAAAACAATCTAATGAAGGGGCCGCATTAATTCTCTCAATCATAGACCATTATTTCAACATATGTGTTGTAATAATGTTAGAATTTAGTGACAATTAAGCTCCTTAGATTTATCTCATCAAGACACTTAATTTAACTATAAAATTGTAAGATTTGGAAATCATTTTTGTCATCCAACTAGTGTTCAAAAGTTTCTAATAAAATGTGTATTCATAATATATGATTAAATATTTTTTTCCTCTTATATTTGTTACATATTTTCTAACATGATAACTTTTTGTCATTTTCTTCTACAAGAACTAATCAACTTTCTCCAATAAAAAATAAAAAAAATCCAATCACTTGGGAAGAAACCAATTCATATCCATAAACACAAGATTAACAAGGCAAACAATCCTTAGCCACACAATCAGCAATCACTTGCCATCATGCTATTCACAGCTATAAAAACCGTCAAAATCATTAGCACATCTTGTTTGAACCTTATTCCACCCAAAATTAGGGAATACATAACTGCAAAAGAGATAGTAACAACAAAATAATATAATTCAAACCGAATTCAATGAACAATGACCGAACAATATTAAAATTTTTTCAACCGGTGATCAAACCTTGTTAAATTAAGGTTTCTTTTAGGATGACTTTTTTAGTACTTTGTAAAGAAGCTTCTTATTACAAATATTTCAAGCTCAAAAAATTTTTGTACTAAAAAGTCGCTTTTGAAAGTTACGAGAAAACGGTTCCAACTTCCAAATGAAGCCTAAGTTGTATCTTAGTAAAACCTTTTTTAAACCTTTTCCTATTATGTTCTAAGTCTATTAAATCATATTCGAATTTATTAGAATTTTGTTGTAATATTGATCTAATTTTACTCTATTTTTTCCAAATTCCAACCATGCTCAAATATTTAAGTGAAATAATATTTATAAAATTAAAATCCAATAACAATACTTTCTATATATATACGATTCAAATATGGTTGCGCGTAAGTGTTTGTATGTTTTCCTCTAAAGAAAAATGCTTTACAGTTTGTAGTATTCTTCTCTCGAAACATTTTTTAATATTTTTAAACAGAAACATACGGAGTGCTTAAGAAAGGTTCAGCGGAGAATTGGTGAAATTTGAACAAACACGCGTCCGTCTCTTCTCTCCTTTCTTCTTCGGCCTCAAGCTTATATAAGGTTTGATGGCCATTAATAGCTACCCAACCAAGCTTTTCCCCTTGCTCTCATAATGATCCCCAAACCAGTCATCACCTTCCTCTACCTCCTCGACCTTATCCAATACACCTTCTCCTTCGTCCTGTATCTCATCAGCCTAAACCCATCCTTTGTTACAGAGCCGACGCCATGGGAGAGCGAGGAGCTCCTATTCTTGTCCCTCGACATCTCCACGGATTCCACTGCCGAGTCTCTCAAGAAAAAGCTGCCTGTTATCGAGTACAAGAGCTTCGTCAAGAAGAAAGGAAAAAATCCGACGACTGAGTGTGCCATTTGCCTTCAGTTCATGGAGGCGAGAGACCACGTTCATGAGCTTGGGAACTGTTGCCATGCATTCCATGTGGATTGCATGGACCGGTGGTTGGACCTCGGCCGGTACAGCTGTCCGCTGTGCCGGACGGCGGTGGTTCCGGCTGAGGCCCGACGGAGTGGACCGCTTTCGGTTTTGAAGGTTCTGTTGGTTGGGGATAGTTACTGTAATTCACCATAGTCGAATCAGCTTTCTAGGGTTAAGATTATTGCTTTTAGGGTTAATTACACATACTGTAATGGCTTGATTTGTAAATAAAATGGATAGGATTTGCGTTTTGATGATTTTTTTGCCATATGTTTTTTAATATTTATTTTTTGAGCTCTGTTCTATTCAATTCAGATAAAAATTAACGTTGAATATTTCGGACATCATTAGAAATTTTGAATTTTTTTATTATTGATGATGAAAAGTTCTTATGGAAGAATTCTGTGGTGATTTTTTAATGTCAGAAAAATAAATATAAATAATTAAATAAAAAAATATTTTAAGAAAGTATAAATTGTTATATGATAATTATAAAATGCAAATTCTGTATTATATAATTGATATATCATCAAAAATTTATCTTGATCGGGCATGAATCTCGAGGCAAAATTGAGTTAAAAACTTATGAAATTAAATTCAAAATTATATGAACTTTGATTTCAGCAAACTTATTCCCGAAATGAACGTCTCGAAAAGACAAACACAGCGGCACCAAATTTGACTCAATCTGAGCCCAAATGGGACCAAATTGAAGACCCGAAGTGCATTTGGAAGGTTGAAACTATAAATTGGATGACCAAACGGTTTCCAAACATGACATGCTTATAGTCGAATCGAGCAGCTCAACAAGATGAATCCAACGAGCCTAAGATAGCCAAATCATGATATCATTAAGACATTTACATGCTCAGTAAACAGTCCACGATCAAGGGGATAGATCAATATTGATCGTCCATTCAAACCACTCCCAACTTCCCCTTGATCTCCCTCCTATTTATTGGTCATGCCGTTATCAGAAAACTATAAATAGATCTCTCATTACTCATGGAAGTGAGACCCCAAGCAAGGAAGAGAAGAAAGTGAGAGAAGCTAGAGTTCTCTTGCCACTAAACTCCTCAACCAGCATCGGATCACCGACCATTGATGGACTATTGTCGGGCTTCTGCCTAGCCACTGACTGATGCCGTGTGAAACCCCTTAAGTAAAAGAAACCAAACTATTAAACATCGAGGCATCTTTTTGGTGTAATAGTTGAGATTTTATTAAGGCCTCGTTTGGTAGCAGGAGTAGTTTTGGTGAGAAACAGAGGTTCGGCCCAAACTGCCTTCTAGCAACGGAGAAGCAAAAATAAAATGCTTTGCAAATCGATACGATAATGGAGGTTTGAAAAACACAATTTTTAAATGGTATGCATCCAAATAGCAACTGACATCACTTTTCACGTTTCAAAACGGAAATGACACTAATTACGCCCAACCAAACCAAGCCTAAGAAACTTCACAGTTAAGTGTGCCCATCCCGAAGTAATTCTGGATGGGTGACTTTCTAAGAAGTTACACCAACAGAATAAAACCTTGAGGCTCTTAGGTCAAAGCGGACAATTTCTCGATAGTTAAGAGCTTGGCTGTTACACGCAAGACTTTTTCCTTGCCACCAATTAACGTCGGACTTCTGCCAAGCCATAGACTGACGTCGGACTTTCACCCGGCCACCCACTATGATCCTTTTGACCTCCGTCACTAGACTACGGTCCTTCTGACCTACATCATCAGACAACGATCCTTTCCTTCTGACCTATGTCGCCAGACTACAGTCTTTCCGACCTCCATCACCAGACAATGGTCTTTCTCACCACTATCGCCTGCCGACTATAGTCCTTCCAACTTTAGTTGCCTGCTGATTACGGTATTTCTGACATCCATCGCCATACAATGATCCTTGGGACCTCTTTCTCCATACTATAGTCTTTCCGACCTTTGTCACACGTTGACTATGATCTTTCAGACCTCCGTCGCCAGACTATGGCCCTTCAGACTTTCGTCGTCAGACAAGTCTTTCGGCCTTCCATCGCCCACCGACTATGATCTTTTTGACCTCTGTAGCCTATTGACTACAGTCCTTCTGACCTCCATCGCCAGACAATAGTCTTTCTGACCTCAGCCGCCTACCGACTACAACCTAACCTCTGTCGCCAGACAACGGTCTTTATGATCGCTGTTGCCCGCCGACTATAGTCCTTCTGACCTTCGTCGCCAGACCTCCATCGCTAGACTACGATACTTCTCACCTTTGTCTCCATACAACAGTCTTTCCGATCTTTATCGCCCGCCGACTACGGTCCTTCTGACCACCATCACCTGACTACGATCTTTCCAACCTCCGTCGCTCGCCGGCTATGGTCCTGCCGACCAAAGGAACATGTCAATACTGATTCTTCCAATTCCCACCATGTAATGTACTATATATGATGTATATTTGCTACATCAAGCAAAGGCATTGCCCCAAGGAAGGGCCTCATTTGTAATCAACTGCAAACACTAGTAGATTTATTCAAAGTGGGCTAGACCTCATGGTTTTTCTCTCTTTTTCAGGGGTTTCCACGTAAAAACTTTTGTGTCTCTTATGAACGCTACCATCTCTTTTATCTGATTGTGTGCTGGATCTTCGTAAAAATCTAAGACGTTAAATTTTATATTTCCCTATCGCCGCGAATATTCCAGGACGCAATAATAAAAATACTTAAATTTATATTTTATTATAAAATAAATAAATAAAATTATCTTATCATTTTTACTAATTTTTTCCTGATTTAAAAATTTATTTTATCTAAAAATTTTCTCGGCAACTGCTTTTTTGGGCAGAGTTGAGAGAAATTATTACGTGTGGAGTCTGGACGGCGTTCCGACTCCAAATATTAGAACATGTCACATTACATGTACATTGCGTATAATTTGTATACATACGGTATATAAATTGTATATAGACTGTATACAGATTGATGTGATTTATTCTAATTGGAGTTCTGATTCAAACTTCGTCCGAACAGTGCACGTAATAATTTCTCCATGGTTGATGAAGGCCTTTGGGGGTATAATATAACAAAAAAAAATAATCCATTTGGTTACTTTCTACAGCACGGTAAATTATTAAGCTCCATTTGGTTTGTCTACGTGGTTGGCGAATGATTCAACACGCTCAATACTAATTAATTAAAAATTAAGCATCGTGGGCTCTTGGCTGTATCCTTAAATAATAGATTGGCGCCTGTTATTAATACTTGTTTGGGGCCATTTATTATTTTCTATATTTATTATATTTTATTTATATTTTTAATATAAAATATAATAAGTTTTAATATCTTATATTATATTAATATTATTTTAATTTTCATCTCGTGTTGCATCAGATAAGGATTAATGATGATGAGTATGATTAACGAGAAGCGGTAGCAGCGGACGATGATATATATGTTTATCATTTCAAAATAAAAAAAAAATATTTAAAAAATTCTTTTAAATGATTTTTAATTATTTGTTTAAAATAGAAGTAGCTAAATTAAATATATTTTTTTTAAAAAAAAAAAAATTAAAAGGTATCCTAAACTAGTATCAAAATAATTGATGGGTCGGGTTCAAACCTCTAATTGACATGACCACAATCTAGTCAAATTCAAACCCACAACCCGACCCTTTTAATAAACGGTTCAAAAATTACAACCCGAGTCTGACCCTCGAGCAACTTGAATGACCCAAACTCAACCCATTAATCTGTTTTGGCAAAAAAAGTTTTTGCACTATAAAATTATGATATTTGATAAAAATAAGAAGATTATTATACCCATAAGTAAAAGAATTTAATACTTTTTTTTTAAATTGGTCATTTTTGGATAAAAAATGGGTTAGTGAGTCACCCCGAATCCGATCCATTTAATAAACGAGTTAGAAAACTCAATCCAATTCATTCCCGTTTATTAAAAGGTCAACTTGATCCTATATTTTTCGGGTTAGATTCTGATCTGCTTGACGGATCGGATCATTTATTAACACTGCTACCAAAAACCCAACCCTAAGTATTTAATTAATTTTGATGAAGATTTTTTTTTTTTAAACATAAACCGCTGGCTTGAGCTTCATGATTGAAAATCATTTGAAAGTGCTTCTTGTTTTGATTTGGATGGATATCATATATCTAATATAAATAAAAATAAAATTTATTTTCTGAACAAATCCACAGCAGATATTTTGGCATTGTTAGAAGCACGATGAATGGTTCTTAATTAGGTGCCACTTTGCGGGCCTCACACGCTCAATAGTAATTAATAATTGAGCACAAATGACCTAATAAAATATATCGAAACATGATGAACTCATCCTTTGACTCTTTGTGCTTTGGTGTAGATGATAGTTCTAAATGGATGTCTATATTTAAAGTATGCAAATAAAATTATATAATAGGTTTTTATAATATTTGATATAAAAATATTTTAAGTCTTTCTTGGTTTACAACTGTGATTAGCTAGGTTAGATCAATTAAATTAGAATGTGAGTATGAACTCGACTTAGGTTTGAAGTCTTCAAAGGAAGAGCTCAACTTATCCAAAAATGGAAGTCACATCTGTGAAGATGACTCGTCCCTCAGGATGAACTCTTCCTACAAAATCATCCTCAAGTAGAAGAAATCTTCTAACTGGCTAAACAGATGAATCTCACACCAAGGCCTCTGAATTCCTTCCTTTTTTTCCTCCTCCTCTTTCTCTTCTTCTCTTCTATAACCAGCTGTTGGTATGGGGTGAGGCGAAATGAATTTAGATATTTAATTATACAGAACTTGAAGTAGCGGTAATTAGCATTGCGGTGCTCAGACATACAGCATCGCTGCACTCGATCGAATATTCTAGATGCTCCAAAATAGAAAGCTCAGTACCACAACATCATCATATATATCAATGTCGTAGTACTCTCTTCAGTAAAATTTATCCCAAATTGGGAGGGAAGTGCATCATTGCTCTTAGACTTAGCACCGGCCAAATGCTCCCATAAAATTTTCTATTTAGTTTTCAAAGTTTTCTACCCATTTCTAGACTTCATAATCATAAATTTAAAACATACAAAGGTATGGAAAAGAAGCTCACTAGGTTCTATAGCTGCATGTATTACAATGGCGTGCTTCATTGCTATTTGTGAAGGAGGGTGACAAAGTTAATGGGTGTCAATGTAATCTATAGTGGGGCGACGGTGGTTGAAGAACCATAATCGAGCAATAATGGTGAGTGTCATAGCAAGAAGACAATGGGCAAAGAACCTTAATCAAGCAATGTTGACTGGGGGATTATAATAGGCCACATTTATTGGAGAATTAATTGGGAAACTATGATTAATGATCTTAATTGGGAAAGGTAGACATGAGATCGTAGTTAGATGACAGTGGTTGGAGGACCATAATCAGGCGATGGTGGCTGAAGGATTGTAGTCAAGTGATGATGATTGGAGGACAATATCAGGCGAATATAGTTGGAAGATTATAGTTAGGTGATAATGATAGGAGGACCATAGTTAGAAAATAGTGATTGGTGAACATAGTCAGGCGATGTTTATTAGTGTTTCAGAGGACCTTAGTCGGGTGATGGTGGTTCAGAGATCATAGTTGAGCCGCTGTGGTTAGAGGAATAATTCAAGCGATGATGATTGGAGGGTCATAGTGGAGGGATGGTGGTCGGAGGAATTTAGTTTGGGGATGATAGTTGGAGGAACGTAGTTGGCAGTAGTAGACATTAGTTGGGTGAAAGTGGTTATATCACTATAATTGGGTGATTGTGATTAGATAATAATAATCTTTTGAAGGTGGTTGAACTGGAGGTCTACAATCCTTAAGGAATAGGGATTAGAGGATCTTAGTCAGATGCTAATGATCAGAAGTCTCTAGTCAAGCGACAATGATCAAAGGAATACAATCAGCCAATGGTGGTTAGGAGACCATAGTAAGGTACAGTGGTCAGAGAATTTTAATTTGTCGAAAGTGGTCAAAGGATCATAAAATGGTGACAATGATCGGAGGATCATAGTCAAGAGACGATGATTGAAAAATGATGGTGCCAAACAATGTGATGGTTTGATGGAGGAGGTCAAGTGGTGGTCCAATGATAAAACAATCTTACATTATTCCAGTGGAGGTGATCAGGTTGTGATTCGACAGTGGTGATCAAGTGATAGTCTGGTTGTGGCGATCAAGCAATGTTTTGATGACAACGGTCAAGTGGTGATGCTCAAGTAGAGCTTCAGGATTCTTCAAACTCAAAGCTCTCTTGAATCATCACATCTAGAAATTGGGTTTGACTATAAGTTTGTTGAAATTCGAGTTCAGATAGTTGTGAATTTAATTCTAAAAAATTTCAAAATTGTTGCCAAGAAATTTTTTTGACTGATTACATTCACAATAATTTTGTTTTTGCAAACCATTTTCTAGCCGTTAAAACTATTGCAAAAGCCCGTCAAAACCACTAATTATTAAAGCCCCTCTTTTACGTATAGCGGGTCTTTGAACAAAAATGACTAGGATATTCAAAATTGTAGCATACTGTTTGAAAAAAAAATTAAAAAAAATCTTAATAGAACGGGTCAAGCCCTCACCATGTTATACAATTTCTCAGCAAACAAAAGTACAATCTAATAAACCAAATAATCTATACAACTATGCATAATACGTATCGCCATCTCGCATAAAAAATAAAAAATCGCAATTACTTGGGAAGAAAATAATTCATATCCCTAACAACATAATTAAATAAAGCAATACACTAATCACCTAATTATCAAAAGCCATTAGCCATAAAACCATCCTCAAATACAAGAACCTTCAAAACCCAAAGCGGCCCTCTTCCCCTCTTTCCACCAACCCGACCGGCCTCGGCTGGGACCAGTGCCGACCGGCACAACGGACAACTGAACCGGCCAAGGTCCAGCCACCGGTCCATGCATGCCACGTGAAATGCATGGCTGCAGTTCCCGAGTTCCCGGACGTGGTCCCTGTCTTCTATTAACTGAAGGCAGATAGCGCACTCCGGCGCCGCCACTGATGCAGCCTTTTGCATCTTTTGTTGCTTCTCGACGAAGCTTAGGTACTCGACGATGGGTAGTTGACTCGTTAGAGACTTGGGGGTGGCGGTTGAAGGGGGATTGATGGAAGAGAAAAGGATCTCTTCGTCGTCCCATGGCGTCGGCTCGATTTCGAAGGATGGGTTGAGGCCGATCCGGCGGAGGAAGAAGGAGAAGGCGTATAGGATGAGGTCGAGGAGATAGAGGAGGATTATGAGTGGTTTGGGGATCATTTTGCGTGTGGGAGATTGAAAAGAATTGATACGAAGAAGAAAGTTTGTGTTGAAGATGGCTTTAATGGAGGTTGTGTGGCTACATAAGAAGGTGGAACTAGCTTGAAAGAAAAATGATTTACTCATGAGTTGATGATGAGGCATTTATCATATGTCATAGGTAATATTTTATCTTTTTTTAAAATTTTTTTAATGATAATTCGTGCACCCCACACAACACTGGCGTATGAATGGAGGTAAAGCTTATGAAGAAAGAGGAAGGAAAATTATGGAGGCATGATTATTGTTGGCCATCTTGACATCTCATCACTTTCTCGTAACTGCTGTATCTAAATTGTTTATTTATTTGTTATATATGGTATTAATCAGTAAAGCATTATTACCGGAAAAAAGATTGACATGAATATTTTTGCTGAATAAATTTAAAAGGGATGTTATTTTTGTTAAGTTGTAAGAAGTAAGATATTTTTTTACATGGTTGATACTGAAACAAACACCAGGAGGCATATCTAGCTAGACCAAAGGCTCGCCGGATGTAAACAATTATCACCTAGAGAGCAGAAGGACTGCAGTTAGATGACAACGGTTTGAAAACTCTAGTTAGTAGGCATTGGAGGTCTGAAGCACCGTAGTCGGTGTGCAACGATGGTCGCAAAGACTGTAATCTAGTAATGGTGGTCCAACGACCATGGTCGAGTGATGGTGGTTTGAGGATTGTCATCAATGGGCAACGGAGATCTGAAGAATTGTAGTCGAATAATAGTGGTTCAAGGACCACAGTCAGCAACTAATAATGGTTGAATGGCTATAGTCAGACGATGTTTGTCGAAGGACCATAGTTAGACAATGATGGTTCAAGGATCGTAGTCAGACGACGATGGTCCCAGGACTATAGTCGAGAAGTGGTGGCCAAAGGACTATAATCAGCTGGTGACAGAGGTCGAAAGGACCATACTCTGGTGGCAGTGGTCAAGTGACTATAGTTAGTGGGTGTCACGGACTTGAAGGACTGTAGTTGGCATGAAATTAGGGTCGAAAAGGCCATATTTTGATAATGGTGGTATGAGAATCTTTGTCAGATGACAGTGATCTGAGGACTGTAGTCGGTGGGCGACAAAGATACGTAGAAAGAATCGTAGTCGGGCAACAGTTGTTTGAAGATCGTGGTTAGCAGATGATAGAAGTTAGAGGACTTTAGTTGTACGATGGTGGTTAGAAGAGATGCAGTTGGGTGAAAGTGGTACGAGGGCTATAGTCGGTGAGTAACGAAGGTTCGAAGGACCATATATAGTTAGTGGACAACAGTAGCCAAAAGGTGGTAGTCAGGTGATGGTGGTTTGAGGTTCGTAGTCGATGGGTGTTGGAGTTCCAAAGGATTGTAGTCCGCATGTGATGAAGGTTGGAAGGACCCTAATTGAGCGGCAATAGTGGTCGAAAGGATTGTTGTCAAACCAGCGACAAAAGTTAGAAGAACCATAATCGGACGATGATGGTTCAAGGATAATGGTCAGAGGATTAAAATTAGACTTAGATGGTCATGCTTTTAATTTTAGAGGTTTCCAACTCATTTATACCTCGAGATTCATGGCAAATCTCAAGGCAAGTTTTTGTGACATATCAATAATAATGAATGGCTATGCAGAAGCTTATTTTTAAGATTTATTATCCTTTTCAATAAGCCATATTTTCATGAGTTATTGTCTTAAGCTTGATTTTTAGCATTTTGCTTCTTAATTTATTCTTATATTAGCTTATGGAGCTTATGAAATTTGTTAAACCCCCGCTTTAGCATCTTGTCGATACTCAGCCACCGACAATGAAGGAATTAATTCTGGTGGTAAAAATTGGATTTCACCCATAAATAGCTTCAAAGGTGCTACACTTGGCGTTTAGCTTTGGGATCAATAGTAAGCGAATTCTATTTGAGCCAAAATTTAATTCCATTGTAGTTTTCTTGCTGGCCAAAAGTCATAAGAGATTTCCCAAGATATAATTGACGAATTTGGTCTATTCGTTCATTTGTGCATGAGACATTGAACTTCATTAATTTTATTTCAAAATTTTCCCATAAGGCTTTCCCAAAGAGACCGAAGAATTTGACATTGCATTAATTTGGGTGTGATGGTTTTTGGAATTCCATGAAGTTGAACTACACCTTGGAGGTACTGATCAGCTATGAAGGTAGCATCCAATGTCTTTTTATAAGGCAAAAAATGTGCCATTTTGGATCATGATGTAGAATTCTTCAGTCCTAATGGAGGTTGGATTTTTTGGAAATTTTTGTGGTCATTCCTCATTGAGGGGTTATAGTATTTTCCAAGACTAAGGATCTAGGATCCTTAAGGAAATCTCATTATTAAGGTCTTGTAATATTTTCCAAGCTTAGAGGTGCCTTAAGCTAGAAAAATCCCACTAATAGACTTTGCTGAGGCATAGGATTTTTCAATCCTAGAGGAGCCTAGATCATTGGGTAAATCCTTCAAGATCTATGTTACATCTTCCCTTGTAACATACCAATCATTCAATCTAGACTTGCATTGTAACCTCACTTACATTACAACTATCTCCTTCAAACTTGTAATGTAATCTAGCTTATGTAACGATCATTTTTTTAATCTTCAAGGCCTACAAAATAATCTTGCTTATTTCATAACCATTTCATTTAAAATATAACTTATAACCTCACTTATGGCATAACCGTCACCAACTTCAATCTAATGCCACAACCTAATTTTTATTGCAGTCATCTTCTTTAAGATGTGTGCCATGTTACTACTTGTGTCACATCCTTCCATCTCTAAATCTATGTCACAACCATACTTACATCATATTTTTCTGTGATTTCATCTTTGCTCCTATCCACACATACATCTATCACTACAAGAAAATGAGTGATTTTTGGTGAATTTTTTTGTCAAAAATCTACAATTTTTCGTCGAAAACTGTAATTTCTGGCAGATTTTCGACAAAACTATTTCCACTTGTAAAACACGCGTAGGAAAATAATTTTCGAAGGATTGCCAATGGAAAATTTCTATTTTAACCAATGAAGAAAAATTCATTGGAATTTCATGGAGCGACGACATTTCCGATGGAAAAATTTGTCAGAATTTTCCTTTCTTCAATATCCGTTGAAGAAAGGCATTCTGATATCATTTTAAATTAGTTTTGCACTTTCAATATTAGTATTTAAAATCTTTTTATCTAGTGCTTATTACATGAGTTAAATTGAGACTGTTGATCTTTCCTTTTGGAGGTCTACTATTACTAAAATGCCGGATCATGTAAGTCGAGGATGCCAATACATAAATAGTTATTCCATATTTCTGCCTAACCATTCAACATAGAGAACTAAATTGGTTATTGCAAGGGAGCTAAGGATTAAACAAACATAGATATCAGTTGTTGTTGCCTTTATAATGCCCCAAAAGAGAGCCTAGCTACATATTCACTCATCTACATGTAACTATGACACCTGCCATAAAGAAAATTACTATATATTCAGGAATAGTATATCCATAAAAATTTACTTTCATTCTTTCCCAGTAAGGCTTAACTTGATCCAATAATTGAGTAATGGTGGATCTCATAAGGTAAAACCCATAGTTTCATTCGCTCTCAAAAATAAAGTTCATGAACTGGTTTATGCTAATCTTCTTCGTCCTAAACATTTTAGAGGTAATGTGAATTGGAATTTATTTTTTCAAATCTCTTGGACCTTGCAAAATAAGATTTATGTTCCTAAAATAATGTGTTGGAACAAACCTTCTATAGCTCTAGTCAAATTAAATATTGATGGTTTAGTTTTGAATATTGGGGCTAGAAGTGGTGGTATGGTTAGAGATCATAATGATGATATGATGCTTGTTTTTGCCTCTTCCATTCCTCATTGTAAGGTGATATTTGCTAAAGCTACTACTCTTTTGACTGGCCTTAATTTTATTTAGAGCACAGCTTATTGAACATCTGGATTGAAACTGATTTGTTAATGTTGGTTAAATTTATTAATTTGAAAAGTTTTTATAATGCTTCACTCTACTACTATTAAGAAAATTTTGTGCCTTATATACAAGGTGGACTATGTGATTTCCCCCATTAAGAGAGATCTAGGGTAACATTTGTGTGTATTGGCTTGCTAAAAAGGGGGCCTTTAACCACATCAACGATACTTAGCATAATTTAAATGAGTTTCATCTTTGAGAGGTATGATTAGGTTGCACAAGGTTGGTATGCCTTTTACTAGGAATTTATACTCTTCTTAATGACTTGTTTTGCCTCTCTTTAAATGAGGTGTTGTTTCTGGATCCCCATTTTCTGGGGTTTTATTATTCGTGTGGCTTTATCTAGAGGGGCTTGTTGGTTTTCCTCTCGAAGGATGTCTGCTAGTTGGTTACCTCTGTGACTTCCTTCCTGGTTGGGTGGTGTTCATTCTAGTTGTCTGGGTGAATGTCAGTTGGTTGTGTTGGTTTGTATTGTGTTGAAGGCTATGGTAGTTGGTATACTGGTTGTTTATCTGATGGCTATTTATGTTTCTGTTTTATTACTAGTTGGTGGTGGTTCTTCCTCGGGTTGGATTTTTGGTGTTTGATGTTTCCTTTTGGGTGTTGGTTGGGTGTCTTATGGTGGCTGGTTGGTTGGTGTTGTGCTGATGGCTATAGATTTTGGGTTGGTTGGGTCTTTACCTGGTAGTTGTTCATTTTCTATCTTGTTGGCTAGTGGTTATTTTTCCTTTGCTTGGCATTTATGTGTCCGATTGTTTCGCTCGGCTGGTGGGATTTTGGTTTTCTTTTGACACATTATTTGTTATTATATTTTCTTGATTGGTGTTTCTTCATGTTTGAGCTCTTTCTCAATAGGGTTTGCTTTGGTGAACTTTCTGGCCTTGGCTTGGCTGGGTGGCTGCTCTTCTTATTTTTTATATTTCTTACAGGCTCGATCACATCCTTTGACTTCTTTGATAAAATGTTTTATGTAGATCCTTTTAATTTTTTGGCTCTGCCTTCTTTTCAGTTTTGTTCCCTTTTAATTGTAATTAGATAGGGATCCTAAACTATATAGATTTTCTTTTTTCTTTTTTAATGTTGCTCTCTGAGCAGTTACTGAGTTTTTGAGCCCTTTAAGGACCTTGTAATCATTTTGTTTAATTAACATGTAAGCTCACTGTGGGGGTTTTATCCAAGAAAACCCATAGGTTCAATCTAGCTTAGATGAAATTGATTGAATAAAAATTTTAAAAAATGATATTAAAAATGCATTATTGGGTCAAAATGACATATTTCAAATCTTAAAATTAGGCTATATATATTCCTCTTCAAATCTCTATAAAATTATTTTGATTGTTCTTGGATATTCCCTTAAAAGAAAAAATTTTATAAGGATGACTTAGTTCAAATCTAAATTGCATTCAATTTCATTGAACCACCTTCAAATCTAGAAGAGGCATTGGAGGATCTTCAATAATGGAAATTTGCTATTTTGGTTGAGAAATTTTCTTTGATTAGTTTCAAATTGAATATATACTAGGCTAAAAGATGCATGATTTGATATATGAATTGAAAAAAAAAAAATCTTTTCCTATATAGGGATGATTCACAGTTATACGTAATGAAGATTTATTTTTTAGAATTCATAAAACTATTTAACACTTGTCTTTTGAAACCAGGAATCAAAATCACTAAAATATGTGGAAAGATTAAAAAATTTGAATTCTCTTTATTTTTTTAAAGAAGATAATAAAAATTTTGTTGATGTATTTTCTAAAATTTTTAAAGCATTAGAAAGTATTTGCTTAGTACATGTTGACCTTACTTTGGATCAGACCCAGGTCCTGGGTCAACCTGGTTGACCAGGTCAACCCAGGTTGACCCAACAGGCCCTAATGGGCCTAATTCAATTCAAATCCATTCCTTGGCCTCCTAAGCTCAACCCCTCCATTTCTTGGACCCATTTGACTAAGTTGACCAAGTCAACCCATGACTTGGTCAACCCAAGTCCTAATGGGTCAATTTTGACCCATTTAAATCCTATTTAAAGCTCTAACTCCTTCCTAATACTCCTTTGACTCAAAGCCACGGCCCAAGGACCCAAATCGCCTCCTAATCAAGCCCCAAACCTAATCATAGCCGTACATCATAGATAGAGGAGTATATATAGTGTAGTTAAGGTTCTTTGGAGAGGATCTTGCTTTTGTTTCGTTCCCAAGCCCCCTCAGCCCGAGAGCTTTGGTGATAAGACTTCCCCAACCTCTCTTCACCTTTCCCAAGTCAACCCACCATTTAAAGCTCGCCGGCGGCCAAGATCCGGCGAACCCAAACCCATATTTGTTTAAGGTGGGTAAGCTCTCGATCTAAGCGTCCTCAGCCCGTGGAGTCTTCTACAATCCTATTCGTGGACATTCAACAAGCTCAGAGAACCCAAAATTGACTGAATCCATCAATTGGATCGAGGTAAAATCCAAACCCTAGGGTAAAACACTTAGGTTAATATAGCTTTCTGGAAAGTGCTTTTTAAGCCAAACCAAAGAATCCACACAAATTCTATTCATGTGTACGACCTAGGTTTAAAATTTCAAGCGATTTGATTGTGTCGTTTGCAAGAACGAGACGAAAATAGAGGTCTAGGGTTCGGGCTGGACTTCGCTGTAGCTGGGGGATTCCAGGATCGTTGATTTACAGATCAACGGTCACAAAGCCGTTGGTCCGCGGTTTGGACCGACCGTGTATCTGGATCTATTGGTTTCGCAGTGTATCCGGCTCGATCTGAGCCGTTGATCTATACGACGGGGGATCCAACGACAGCGAAAAGCTGCCGTCGCTTTAAGTGGGGCAGGGTCCCGCCGCGCCAATCATTGGCAATGATTGCGCGGCGGCGCAATCATTGCCAATGATTAGCCGCGGTTAGTGCGGCCAATCATAGGCTGACATGTGGCCCGCCGCTGTTTTTTTATTATTATTTAAAAAAACATTTTTCTAAATATATTTTAAACAAAAAAAAAATCATAAAAATCGAGAAATTATTTTAAAAAAAAATAAAAATATATAATAATAATAATTATTATTATTATTACCTTTTATTTATTATTATTATTATATTAATATTATTATTATTTAATATTATTATTGTATTAATAATGTTATTATTATTTTAACATTATTATTATATTAATAATAATATTATTATTTTAATAATATTATTATATTAATAATATGATTATTTTAATATTATTATTATTTTAATAATATCATTGTAATATTATTATTTTAATATTATTGATTGATAATAATATCAATTATTTTAATATTTTAATAATACCATTATAATTTTATTATTTTAATATTATTGATTAATAATAATATTAATTACTTTAATTTTATTATTAAATTAATAATATCATTATAATATTACTATTTTAGTATTATTGATTAATAGTAATATTAATTATTTTAATATTATTATTATATTAATAATACCATTTTAACTTTATTATTTTAATATTATTGATTAATAATAATATTAATAACTTTAATATTATTATTATATTAATAATATCATTATAATATTACTATTTTAGTATTATTGATTAATAATAATATTAATTATATTAATATTATTATTATATTAATAATACCATTATAATATTATTATTTTAATATTATTGATTAATAATAATATTAATTACTTTAATATTATTATTATATTGATAATATCATTATTATTCTTAATGTATTATTATATGAATAATAATATTATCGTTTTTTAATATTATTATTATATTAATAATAATATTATTATTTTGACATTATTATTATATCATTAATATTTTAAAATTACCTTAACTATTATTATTATATTATTAATATTTTAAAGTTATTTTAATTACTATTATTTATATTTATTTTAAAATCCAGAGATTTCATTTTTAATTTATTAATTATTTTTAAATATGAATTATTTTAAATTATTTAAAAATTACTTTTAAACCTATTTAACTTCAAAAATTCATAACTTTCTCATTTTAAATCGGAATTTTGCGTATAATACCTTGAAATTTTCAGAAAAATGTGAATTTTGATTTAAAAATACTTTCTATGTCTGATTCTGTCTTTTTTAAATATTTACTGTATTGCTTTGATATTTAATTTTTTAAATATTACCTAATTAATATAAATAATTATTTTGAAATAAAAATTATATTAAAACCCCTTGGTGGCTGGTAGACCTCCCATGCTTATGAACTGAAGTATTTTCAATTATCTTATTTTCACATTTATATCACTATATATTTATAATATATGTGTATTTTAAAATGATTTTAAAATTACATATTATTTAAATCCCCTAATTTTGGAAGGTCTACCCCTTTGAAATTTTAAACCTAGGGCCTATATATGAACAACATTCATGTCGGAGAAGGATTAGTGAATAATTGTGTCCCAATCATTCACTAATCACTTCATTAGGTTTCTTTACTTAGTGTTTTCGTAGTCCTTGCATGTGTAGGTTGCACAAGCACTTAGCCTAGGCTCTCCTAGATCTAAGGACATGATTTGGTGTGTTTATGTTTGTTGCATTTACCCTTTATGTTGTGCCTAAGGGTTAGCTACCTCACTTTACTCTTGCTTAGTGTAGTGACACACTAAGGACAATAATTAAGGACTCTCTAGCGAACTTAGAATATTTTTAGGAGCTAGGATAGAGCCCGGATTGCTATGAAACTGTAAACACTAGTGCTTAGTGACATCCGAACCCCCTATAATTTTTTTAGGAATTTTCTGGACTCTTTAAAACACTTAATTAGCAAACCCTAATCTACCCATTAATTAAGCCTTAGAAACTTCAGAAAAATATAATAAATCCATTTTAAATTAGAAAAATATCCATAATACCTCAAACTCTCCAAAATTCAGTCCCCAACTTTAAATAATTAGGGCATTTTAATTGGACATTAATCTGGACTTTAATTCAACCTTAATAAAAAATCACCTTTTTGCCCTAATTAAATCATTAAAAATTATTAAAAATTCCAAATTTTCCCCAAATACTTGGGAACACCTTCTTAGGTCATTTATGACCTTTGGAGGTGATTCCAATCAGTTTGGAGCTGATTTGGGCCAAAACCCCTAAAGTACCCCTAATTAGGCAACTTCGATAATTTATTTAATTGCCCCAACTTCTAAAAATCATAACGAATTATAAAAAACTCCAAAATGGGCAAACTAAAAGCCATTAAACTCTAATTAAAGTCTAGTATTTGTTAAAAATATTAGGTTTCCAGAAACCAACTTAAATTAAAAAGTCAACTTTCCGGTCAACCGTAGCTATAGTCTAGGGCCCGAAACTTCTAAAATTCATAACTTTGGGTAGGAAACTCCAAGTCCAGCAAACTCAAAGGCATTCAACTCACCTTAGGGTCTAGTATTTATTAAAAATATTAAGATTCCAGAAGTCAACTAAAATAAAAAAGTCAACAATCCGGTCAAACTTAGTTCAAAATAAGATCAAAACTTCAGAATTTCATAACTTTGGGTAGAAGACTCCAAATTGGGCATGCTTACTGTCTAACTGACCAGGTTAAGGCCTAGTATTTTATAAAAATATCAACTATTCACAAATCCCCTTTAATCAAAAAGTCAATTTTAGACCCCCCTTTTGTCTAGTGTATAGGTGGACCCCGAACCTCCTAAAACTCACTAATGCAATTTAAACTTTAAATATTGTCACCCTAAGCATTAAAACTGACCTACGCATCAAACCAACTAAAATAAATCTTAATTTACTAATATTTGGACTTTAAATAAAATTCCCTTCTCAGGCCTACAATAAACTTGGACAGTAGGCAATTATAACTAACTACCCAGCTCAGGATCCACCCCAGCCACACAGACCTCTACACACACTGTAGAATTGTTTGCTAGGGCACCAGTTCTAGACTTAAGTTAGGCCTGTTTTTACTTTTCCTGCTGTGTGCCGAGCTTTTTCGAATTTCATTGCATGTTGTGATTAAACTATTGATGTGTTTGCTTACTTTTACTGTACTCTGGGATTGATGTGATTGCACGATAGACTACCCATAGGTTAGGATCGATCTTGATACTAATGATATTTTTTGCAGGTGGCCATGCTCATGCAGCGCTAATGAAAGGGGGGCAATAATTATCATTTAAATGCTAATGATGTTTTATGCAGCGCTTCAGAAATTGCTCAGCCCCCCTAAATAAATGAGGGCTAATTAAAAATCATTATAAATTGCTACAGGTGCTCCAGAATTACTTAGCCCTCAAATAATTAAGAGCATGGCCAAGTGTGGCTATGATGAGTACTTTATTTTCTCTATAATTGCTTGTGATATATTAAACTGCTTGGGATGATTTTTATTAGGATAACCTTACAGGAGAGTCTAGAATTTACTGCTTTCCATTAATGTAAGCAATTGTAATATTGATGGTATTGAGTTGTGAAAGTTCATTTTAAGCGGAGATACTAGGATCCAAAGGTTGGATTCCAAAGAGGAAAGGACACCCAATATGAGGATGGTCCTTTTCTATTTGGAAATCTAAATTTGGATCATTCTACTACTTGAAGAATCCAAGGAAGCTGAGATCTACGGAGTCCAATGAAGCTGAGATCCGAGGAGTCCAAGAAAGAGGAGATTAAGAAGATGAAAAGCAAGAGTATCCCACTCAAAATAACTTGCGTCTGTTTTAGGATTAAAAATCTGGGTTGTTGGCAGTGGTGCCCGGCCACTTTATTTTCTGCAGACCCTGGGTCGTAATTAAGGGCAGTTGGCCTATGGATATTTATTAATTTGTTTGGATAATTTTGATGTGTTTTGTTTATGATTATGTGCCTCTAGGGTTGCTTGCTTTTCCTAGTTTCTTGGCGTTTTGCATGTCGCTTTTGTTTTAGCTTGGATTCCGTTAGGCTCTCTAAGGACTAAAACTTTTTCTACTCGTAACTAATATTTAAAATTTTAAGGTTTAAGAAATTTAGAAACTTAACGACCTAGGGGATTTTCGGAATCGTCCGGGGTCGCATGCATATTAATGCATTTCTTCTCTCTTTCTATAAGACACTTCCCCGCCTGCGGGTAGAGTCCGGATAATCTGACCTATGAGGATGAGGTGCCAGACCTGGGGAAGCCCAGTCTAATTCTAAAAATTATTTTATAAGCCTTTTTAAAGTTCTATGCATACCTGATTTGGAAGTCTCAACTAGCATGCATTGCATTAGAAACTAACTAAATCAAAATTTTAATTGCATTAGCCCTAGGAGCATTAACCCAACATCAGTCTGGGGCCAATTAGAAAATCCTCTAGACGTCGGTCCTACTTCCAAGAACTATAATCTACCCACCCATCTTTCATAAATGACTGGACAACATGGTTTTAAAGCGATTAGGTGGTTAGATGGCTCCCCAATCCAGGCCAGGGTAAGTCCAGATTTTGCATTGCATTAGTTAGGACACGGGTGTTAGTGTTATGTAGAACACTAAACCCATTAGATTTAGGATTCAAGGCTACTATTGCTTCGTACTACGTCTCATCGGTCAGTAGGTCTTCTATCTTCCAGAGACCATAAACCCTACATATCCGCGTCACACGAATGACGCCACCGCCATCCTTCTCTCCTGCATACTTCGAGTGCATGATTTACTTATTTTCTCCAGTTTCTTCTCACTATCTTAGTCCCTCCGGATGCTGATCTGAGCCGTGTATGTTGACTAAGCCTAGTTAAACATTTCTTTCTCTTTGAGTAGGATTTCCTAGTCTTCTCCCTATGTGCCAATCCCAATTTAGAAAAAATAATGTAGAATCCTTAATCGAGAGTATTCTCAGGTCCCGGCTTGAAATGTAATTAAATACGGGGGGCTTGCGCCCGTGGGAAACCACATCCCACTCTCAAATAAACCCTATTCGAGCTAATGTATCGGGTGGGGGAAACCTGTTGTGATTAGATCGTACATATTATTATCCATCGGGGTGTGCTGGTGAGAGCCACTATCCTCAATGGCTAATCATATGTGTGATCGAATCTGCCCTTCCACTGGTAAATATTATCTCCCCTCGCAGGGCGGCGATGTTTCATCCTTTCGGAGGTCCACAGTACATATAAATGTTTAGGGTTTGAAATTATAATACGAGGCAATTAGATATTTGATGAATCATTAATACTTATAGATTATTAAAATAAGAATCTCTATGTTGTCAAGATAGTTAAGCAATTTCTGTCACTTCTAGTTAATAGTTTATGATAAATATTTTACACTATTTTATATTTTCTAATTAAGAGGCTTGATTAAGCCTTTTAATCTACATACTTGAAATTGTTCTTAGATAACTTTTATGGGATTCATGAGATTGGGAAGCAAAATTATCATAATTATTTAAATGAGTTTTATGTTAAGAATAAGACAATTTATGGAATAGGGGAGTTGGAGTTTATGAATGAGCTTCACCAATTAATAATCAAACTTCTTTAAAATGCGAGGAATGAGGCTTATAGTGTCAAATTACATAATAAGAGGGTTAACATTATTTTTCATGTTTGAGAACCTAAAATTAGGAATATTATAGATGTTAAATCGGACAATCTGAAACCCTAATAATTTATTTCTATAAAAATTCTCAACAATTATTTACCGCCAACGTTGAGCGTCTAGTTATTGTCACTCTATCGCATTATGAACCTATGCCCAATTATTGAATCTCACAAGCCCTAGCTCATGCAGTGGCGTTATTATGTAGGTCCGTCTTGGCCCTCTTCTTGTTCTGCTCTGCTTTTGTTGGCGTTATTATGTAGGTCCGTCTTATTTTGTATTGTGCTTATCTATTTTTGGTTGGAGGAATTTTCTCTTGCAGATCCTTGGTTGGTCCACTTTTGACGGCTTGTGTTCTTACTGTTCGGCTTTTCAGAGGCTCTCACTTCTCCAACCCTCTGGGTGGCTTTCTTTTGTTATTTTAGGCTTTATTTCTATTTTAATTGTAACTTATTAGGGACCTTAAGGTTTTAGGTTCTTTTATTGCTTTGTCTGTAGCTCGTTGAGCTGTAGTAGCTTTAGGTCCCTTCTAAGGACTTGTACCCCTTTTATTTATATTAATGCGTAGGCCCCTATGTGGGGATTTTTTTTAAAGGACACCTAACTGGATAGATTAAAATATAGATTTAAAATATCCTAATCAACATTAACTCTTAGATCACCTTGACTCTATTGTATCAAAGAATGAATATCTCAAAGAGTAGGATGGATTACATAAAAGAGAAGACACCAAAGTAATTAATAGTGTTTATTGGAACTACTTATAGCAATGACATTACCATAAAATTGTCTTCTACTCACTTACGTAAGGCAATCTCATGCCAAAATAAGTGATTATGCAAATAAAACTAAGAAACCATTTCAAGTATCAACCTTTTCCTATAATCATATTCTTTAAATTCAATTCATATAGACTTAGAAATATGTTAAGTAAAAGTAACTTCAATAAGATTTATAGTAATATATGGTTTAGATAGCAAAGCAATAGGAGCATCTATGCATAAAGGTTTGCTTAATGATGAAGCTAGATTATATAGATCACTTCGATCAAATAGATAAACTCTAAGGTGTAGAAATGATATCTAAATAGGAGCATCAAGACATGTGCTAAGAAGATCAAAGTGTGAAGATCATTTGCCTTCTATGGTCAAAGGGAAAAGAGTTACACTTTAAGTGGATAAGGAAACTTCTAATTTTACCACTTCGAGCAAAGTTAATTGGTTAGAAAAAATTAATTTGGATGCACTTCTTTAAATGTTCTTCAATTTTTTTTAGTTGATTGGAGGTTAATATTTATTGGCAATGTGGAGATTTTAGATCAGAAGCAATTCTTATTCACCTCCACATTGATGATGATTATTCTAAAATCTTCTTAAGAATATTTTTTTACTCAAAGACTTTATAAGCTACTTGGCAAAATGGTGTCCTAGGCCCCTTTTTGATTGATTCAATTTTAGATGGTCAAAGAAAATGTGTGTATTCTATATGGTTTTCTGTACTTTATTTGTAACTATGTATATTTTAACTAGAAAAGCCATGTAAGTGAGCTATGGTATAATAATAAACATGTACAAATACCATTTTATATATAAAAGAACTTTCAAATTTAGTAAATTCAAGAGTCAACAACCAAGTGCAAAGAAAGCATATGGCTTATGCATTACGTTAATTTTCCTTTTTATTTTTGTCGAGGTTTTAGACTAGGTTGTATATATGTAGTGTCTAATTCACTATATTTTTTTTATTTTCATTGAGATGCATGGTAAGAGTCCTATAAACATGACCTTTTGCTTTATGTCAACTTGTATATTTTGTCACCCTAATGTATTTTTGTAGTTGTACTTACGATTAGATAGGGAAAGGTTTTAAAATTTCAATTTTAAGGAGATATTCTCTTTTTTTTTTTAGATAATACCCACAAAGGCTTACATGTTAAATAAAAAAAATGATTACAAGTCCTAAAAGAAATCAAATGCCCACTAATGCTCAAAGAGCTACAATAAAATACAAAAAGAACCCAGAAGCCAATGAACCCTACTAAAATACATAATAAAAAGGAAGAACTAAAGGGAGACAAAGAGCCAAACCCTCATAAAATGGGAAAACAAGCTCAAGTCAACTAAGCAACCCAATCAGGACCAACAACAAAGCCATGAGTATTTCACCAAACCATCAATTGAGTACACCAATATCAAACTCCAATATTCTTGTTATTTCTTTTTTATTTTTCCTCTTTTTCTTACCCCAAGAAAGAAAAGAATCATATTTGGCGATTTGTATAACATTTAAATAGATATCTTTGTGCAAACCACCTTCATCAGCAAAATGATGCTCTCCCACTTCCCAAATAGATGGTGAGAGGCCAGAAGGTGAACATTTAACATATGGATCATCATGTTCCTCATTAGAAAGTATGGCCTCCTGATGCAAACCCTCCAAATTAGGCTGAGAATATCATCTAGATAAATAGGAATGGAAATTATGCAGATTAAATTGGAGACATCAATACTACTAGAAGAATGATCACAACCTACAACAGGAGTCATTTGATTACAAATTTGAGCTTCAGGGACAATATTATCATTCTCATTGACAAGGTTTGGGACAATAGAAATAGAGGATGAAGGTTCCTCAACATCTTCTATAGGTTTAGAGCCATCAAAAGGAAAAACATTAGAAGGATCCACACATTCCTTATTAGTGTCAGCATCATCACAATCAGTAGAGGGCACATTAATAGGCAATTGTTATTACCAATATCTTTGGCTTTCTCTTTTCTCTACTAGGGATGTAAAATAAAACACTCAGCAGAAGCATGACCATACATTTTGCAATCATTACAAAAAAGGAACATTTTCTAATTAAACTTTTTACATATAACCAAGTGATTTAGGGTCAACCCATATTTCTTTTGGCCGGGTGTTTTTTGGTAATATCCAATTCAACAAGCACTCTGTCAACAAAAGGACGTGAACGAGAGGCAGTGGCTTAATCAATTTTAAGTGGGCAACCCAAAATATAGCCAAGGGCATGCAAAACTTGGGGGTTGAGTAGATGTTGACTAAGATTAGAAAATGATATCTAAACATGAGCAATAGGTGACTCCTCCTTAATATCAAAGAAGGGAGTCCACTTCAGCACACTCATTTGACAATTATTAATATAATAAGATCTTCTTACAAACACCCCACTATAGTTCAAATCATTAGCAAGTTGAATGAAAACATGTTTGGCATCCATAAGGCCAATAGAGAGCATACCGGAAAGATTAAGGTAAACAAAAACTGACGAATATCATCTAGATTCGGTTGACACAGAAAATTTTCCACCAAATTAAATTCAAAAGGAGCAACCAACTTTTCCCAAACATCCTTAGATAAAATTATAGTAGGAACCTCCTTAATTGAAGTTTTCGTGAAGGAAAAAGACGGAGATGAAGAAGAGCTCATACCAGCGACCACATCTTTGAAAGAACACGAGTTAGAGGAAATACCAGGACCAAAAACTATAAAAAGGTCGTAATTTTTAACTTTCGAAGAAGGTTTAGATGAACCCCAAGGATTTGGAGGAGGCGCCCCATCCCTATGGATCCCGAGCTCCAATCGGGAAGTACGTGAGAAGGACGTACACTAGGCTGGGGGAGCTAGGGCATCATGAGAACAGGGACAAACCAAACTAGGGGAGTCATCCTTGGCTGACGGTGGAAGTCAGAGTCAAGGTGATGGTGGGATGGAGCTAGGGTATCCAGAGCTGCGCAGTGTGCTTTGTTCTATTCTTCTCAGTTTGGATTAAGGTTCGATGGAGATATTCTCTCTTTGATCCTTGAAATTATTTAGGATTAGGGTTTAGGGTGATTGTGACTATCTAGAATTACAATTTCAATAGTCTCCTAGTAATTTTTTTTTGTCTACAACCTTAAGTAAAATTTTAATCAACTCTAAAATTAATCTTAGGAAAATTTCTCTTAAAATGATTATATGGCACATAGAGACCACCTTTTAAAATTATATTCACTTTTTCTTTATATTTATGTGAATATATAATTAGCATATTGTGCCTTTTACACCTTTTCATAGAGACAACTTATTATCAACATTAAGCCTAGTGACTCATTACTTATTACATAGTTAAACATTCTCATACATAGTAAGAAGTAGCATTAAGGATAGATAATGATGAATTATTCTTGTCATATAGGGTATACTTACTTTATTTACATGTCTGACAACATGAATCCAAAACTTGCTTAAATGGTAGTGTATACACACTTTGGTAGTTTAGTGGTAATGTTAATGTATATAAGATTTTAGAGTAGTTAGGTAGTTTGAATCAATTAGTCAAATTATCTATATATCTTCTCCATATATGCATCTTCTTATATCATAAGAATAATAAGCCAAAAATTATTTTCATGTTCTATCTGTTACCTTGTCTCTCTAGAAACACTATATCTCTTCTTTGATTTTGGATCTACATGATTTTTTTAGAAGATGTAATTTGTGTTTGTAGATAAAAAAATCTCTAGCATAGTTGGGTTGATTAACATCATGGTAAAGTAGATCTGGTTTGATAACTTCGGATGATATATTTATAAAATATGAATCATGTTATATCTAATTTTTTTCCAACTCCTTATTGTACCCCTAAACCCCTTTGGGCTTAGTTATTCTCTATGAAATTTTATTGGGGCATATTCTTTAAATATACCTAAGCTGAAATAAGAACGTAAGCATAATTTATTTATCAAGTATATTCTTAAAGATTTTTAAAATGTAATTAACCTTAGGAACTATTTTCTTTTAGGAGACATGAAATCTAAATCAGTTTTCAAAGTATTTAAGAAATTTGTTTTCAACATAAAAAGTGAATATGAAAATTTTAAGAGTTTTTACATAAATTTTGAAAATATTAGATAGTCTTACCCACTACCAATCTTCTCTTATCTCATCTTATGGAACATATACAAAAATGTCTTTTCATATTTTATTTTGTTTTTCAATCAAATAATCAAATTGCATCATTTCTTTACTCATCATCTCCCCCTTTGCCTAAAGGCTTGTTAGTCATAATGCAACCCATTATCTCTAAACATCTATTAAGTAGTCAACCTATAGATAAGATGATGCTACTAATGTCTTTTTCAAGGAGGTCGTGAACATATAAGTTTTTAACTAACTTCAACTACATTTACTACTTTCATATATGTTGAAATGCATTGACATGATGATGATATAGTAATAATAGAAAAAGAGATGAAACACATATTAAGTAGACTTATTTTCATTTGTTAGATGAGCATTTCTACTAGTATTTGACCAAAACCTGACCTAGTAATTCCTTAGTTTGGCTTCAATCATATCTACCCACCCTTAGACTACACTTAAACTTTGAAGGCTTTATCCCATGCAGCATTCTTAGAGGCCCTAGATTTGATGGCTTGACTCTAGTCCCAATCATGTTAAATTTCTACCAAATCTTAGCAAGACCTGGTATAGGTTGCCCTAATTAGCTTAACTTCTAAGTAAGCTCGACATAACCTAGATTAGTCCTTATAACCTTTGAAGTTGACTTAGCTTGGAGCCTCTTTAGGTAATGTGATGACCCCTTTTCTGGCTTTTTATTGGATAAAATTCATTGAGGGGCCTATGCATAAATGCAAAAATAAAAAGGTTACAAGTCCTTAAGGGGACTTAGAGCCACTAAAGTTCAAAGAGCTATATTCAAAGCAAAAAAATAAACCTAAAATCTTAAGATCCCCGCTAAAATACAAGCAAAGAAGAAAGAAAATTCTATGGGCAACAATGAGCCGCCACCCAAAAAGGAGCCAGAACCCAAAACAACCAAACAAGTATAGAGCATCAGTAGAAGTGAATAACCAATATCAGTCCATCTGACCAAAATCCAATGACACAATCCACAAACCATACCTATAAGAAAAATAAAAGAAACAAACCTAAAAAAATCAGAAAAGTATAACCACCAAAAAGAAAAGATCACACCACCAAAATAGGAGCCGACCAATAACTATATGACCAACAAACACAAACAACCAGCCGAAAACCACTAACCAACTAGCAGAGCCCACCATAATAAGGCAACACCACAAAGAAAAAAAAAAGAAAGAAAACAAAAAAATCGTCTACCCAAAAAAAACCCCAACCACAAGGCCAAATCATAGAGGAATAAACAGGGCCCCAACACCAACAATAGAATTAATCCAAAGACTGATTAGAATGAGCATTAAATCTAGTAGCTCTACCAACAGAATGCTTAAAATTGTGCATCAAAATCTTATTTTATTTTTTCTTACTTTTCTTTCCTAACATCGTATAAATGCCATCTTTATCAACTTGCAAAGTCAATATTCTCCTAAAAACTCTTACAAGCCCATCGTTATACCCACCAACACCCCAGTTATCACCTGATTGATTACAAATCCAATCAAAATGATTAATAGGGTCAACATTATGCAAATCTAGATGTTGCTTCCCATCCCCCAACATAATACTGCATTATCAGATATAGAAGAAACACATAAATTAATTATAGGCACCATATTAAAGACATCCAAACCATCTTGAAGAAGAGTAGGAGCATCTGCAGGAATAGAAAAAGTACAAGAAGGATTTTCTTGATCACAAAAATGAAGCCCCTCACCAACATCTTCAGAGCTCAAATTCTCACCAACATCACCAGAGATCACATTCAAAGAGTTATCACGAACCCAATGTTCCATAGAAACCAAAATAGGGGAGGGAGAAACAATAATAGGATCAACTAAATTAACAACCATAGCATTAATATTACCCTCAATAAGCACATCAATGAAAGTATTAGGAACAAAGGGACCCACATAAGGAGCTATATTATTATCTCCATTAGTTAAGTTAGGCACAATTTTGGGATTAATATGCGAGAATCCTTAACTAAATGAGGGTGAAGACTAGCACATTCATTTTTAAAATGACCGAATGAATTACAGAGAGCGCAAAAAGAAGGAAACTCCTCCATCTCAATTTGCTGAATATAGAGAAAATTTTTAGGCTCAAGCCACACACTATCAGGATATCATTTAGTAATACCTAATTCAACCAAAGTCTGAGCAACTAGGGACAAGTCCCATTAGACGTAACTATGAAACCATTTAAGTAAAAGAAACTAAATTCTTAAACATTGAGGTGCCTTTTGGTATAATGGGTGAAATTTTTATAAGAAACTCCGCAGCTAAGCGTGCTCATCTTGGAGCAATTCTGGGATGGGTGACCTATTGGAAAGTTATACCAATAGGACAAAACTGTGAGGCTTTTAAGTTAAAGTGGATAATATCTCGATAGTTAAGAGTTTGGACTGTTATAAATGGTATCAGAGCAATACATCAGTTAAAAGATGGGAACTAAGTGCCATACAAGACAAAGTGTTAGGCCATGGGAGCCACCTCTTTAATCTTGTATGGGACAAAATGCTACGACATGAAGGGAGCCACCACTTGAATTATAGGGGTCACCTCTAGAATCATATTTGCCTGGTGGATGATTCTAGGATAAAGATGTTGACGAGAATGTCAGTTACTTAAGTGAGAAAGATTGTGAAATCCCTTAAGTAAAAGAAGCTAAAATTTTAAACATTGGGGCGCCTTTTAGTATAATGGCTAGAATTTTTGTAAGAAACTCCACAGTTAAACATGCTCATCCTGGAGTAATTATGGGATAGGTAACCTATTAGGAAGTTACATCAAAAGGATAAAATCGTGAGGCTCTTAGGTCAAAGCGGATAACATCTCGATAATTAAGAGTTTGGGCTGTTATAATAATATTGTTAGTTTTTAGGGGGTGATCAAACAACAATCCCAAACAGTGTAATTGTGAGGAGAAAATAAATGTGGCTGAAGGTTGGGGAAAGAAACCCATATCGGGATGATGGGGATTCCATAGTAATATCCAAAAATGGCAACCATTTGATTAACTTCATAAAGCAGTTGAAAACAAAGTAAGATCGAGGTAAGGCATCAACATCACTTTAGTCAGTAGGTCTCTAATAATCAATGTCTCATCAATTTGCTAATTTTTTAATGATTCCCTAATTGTCAATGATGCCCTTTTCATCCTTTTAAGGTAATGACTTACTTTCTTTTAGTCTCTTAGCAAAGTTGAAGCACAACCTTATCACCAAGTTCCTCTTCTTGGCATTTGACTTGAGTTCCTTCTTGACCTTTAGTTATTTATTGACATCCTTCCTAAGCTTTTGGTTAACTTCTTCTCTATATTTGAGTCAAGTTCCTTCTCATCTTTTAATTCTTGACATCCCTTCTCCCCCCAAGTTGTCTTCCATCTCATACCTTGAGTTGATCGAGTTCACTTGCCACCTTGGTCAACGTCGCCTTAGTGCCTAGCTACTAGCTAGCTGATGACTTATCACAAACCCGAGCAACTTAGGAAAAATCTCTCCCAAATCCACTTTTTAGCATTACACAGCTCAAGGCAGGGTCCTTTCACCAATATATCCATGGTTTTCTCTCTCTATCTCTCTTTTTAGAATTTTGAGTCTTATAAGACAAATTCACACCCTTCATAACATCGGTACTCTAACACAACTTTCATGGATGTAGATAAAACACTCGACTAATGAGTTGCCAGTCATGATTTCTTAGAAGATTATTTTTATTCAAACTAAGACAATATGTTGTGAGAATCAAGTACCTTTATCCCCTAATAGGGATCTTGCGAAACATTGGCTTGGTGATAATTTAAAGAATGTGACCTCTTTGTGATATTGATGAGGGGTTTCTTGCCTCTGCGGATGCTCCTGCTATTTTTAATAATTGTTTAGATGTCTCGAACATGGTCCCCATAATTAAATTATTGGTTTCCCCTATCTCTGATGAAGAGTTTATTAATCTGGATGGTGAGAAGCATTTGTTGAACTTGAATTCTATAGATCCTATTGATCACTCTGATTGGATTTGCTCTCAATCGGGTTATCACTAGGGTGACGGGAGGAATAGTGATGGTATTTCCAACGCTTTGATGGAAGATAGTAATTTAAATGTTGTGTAAGTGGATAATGAGAGATTCACTATGTTTTCTTGCAAGAAAGGTAAGAAAAACAAAAATAAAGGTGTCAAGATTCTATTGCAGGAGTACTCATTCGAATGCTCATTCGTGTTCTTCTATTGGTTAGTCCCCTTTATTTGGATGAGGCTGTTCTATTGGTGCCTTTTGCTCTATCTTTTCATTTTCTTTTTGTTCTTCATTGTATTTTAATAGGGACCTTAAGCTATTAGGTTTCTTATCTTTTGCTTTGATTGTAATGCTTCGTGCATTAGTGGCTCGAGATTAAGGGTGTCAATTCAGGTCAACAGGTTGGGTTCGGGTCCAATCCAAGTTGACATGACGTAAACAGGTTGACCCGAACTCGACCCGGTTTTATAAATGGGTCAAGACTTTTAACCCAGACCCAACCTGCACAGGTTACGGTTGACCCGACCCGACCCGTGAACCCGGAATAAGGTTTAGGTTCGTCCAAGTCAAGCCGTTGGGATTCCGGTTCTGACGTTCCGTTGCATCCAACGCCGCTTAGGCGAGTACAGGAGCTAATGAGTGTGGGGTGCGGGAGCCAACGAGTCGGCGAGACGGCGAGTGCAAGTGCCGTTCGGCCCATTTGAAGGTTTGAGCTAGCCTTTGAGTCATCGAGTGCGAGTGCGTCCTGGCCATCGAGTGGTCGAGGTCGAGTGCGAGTGACATGCGCGGCACAGCGACAACGATCTGGGCTAGGCCCACTAAGGGCGCGCGCGTTAGTCGGCGACAACGACAGTAGAGTCTGCAGTGCGGGGCTTCCGCGGGTGTTATGGGTTGGTCCAGTCGGAGAAGGGTTGAGGTGAGTGGGTCAATTCGGATCAAACCTGGGTTGCCGAGTTGATCTGAACCAAACCCGAACTATAAGCAGGTCCAAAAATAGGAACCAAACCTGACCCATTTCTTTGTCGGGTCGACCCGAATCCAGATCTTCCGGGTCGGGTCAAATATTAACACCCCTACTCGAGATCCCCTTAAGACCTAGTAACCTTTTATTATTTTGTTGTGCTGGCCCTATATATATAATAAAAAAAATTTGACGGTGCTACAACTGTAATAAATATGTGTCAGTCAACATTAGAAAATTCACCTATAATCACACTTTACTTAACAAATATTATCAAATAATAAATTGTAATCAGATTTTTCTTAAAATTTGGTATCTTAGTACAATAATTCCCAAAAAAGGCTGCATCTTTTTGGAATGGAATGCATAATAGTAAGCGAATATCGTCCAAAGGAGAGGTTATTGGCATGCCACTAGTGTCAAGGTAAGCCCAAGTATCACCTCTCTCATGCAGCCTGTAGCCTCACACAAGGAAGGAGTTGAGCACATAAGGAAGGGTCTACTTGGGTCAAATCACTCTGAATCAACAAATTTTTGAACTTCTGAGCATCTAATTATTTTTTCTACATATTCAACATAATATGGAAAATCTTTTGCATATATTTTTATATAATCTAAAGCAGTCATCTTAGCCAATTCATTGTAAATATTATACTCACCTAACAATCTCCTTATGAAAACTTTTACTAGATAGAGCATTTGTCTCATAGTACCATATATAAAAATCAGCATACCACAACATCAATTAGAAAGATGCAGCACATTGTCTTGTCATGAAATTATAATATTCCAACTACATGAACATATATATTCATTATGTCAGTGCAACATTTCAGAAAATACAAAACCACATATTCTATGATAGACATACACAAACAGCAGCTTAGTTCAGTTTTTGAAAAGATGAACACCACATAAATATTTCCTACTATTTTCATCTTGGACTTCAACTTAGAGCATCCATCCAAGCATAAAATTGTTATTCTCTACACCAGGGGTCCTGGGAATTACTGTTTCTGGAGGAACAAACTGGTGATACCTGTTTAATATGATATTTAGCTTAGAACTCAAACTTTTAGTGATGAATCTTAGATGGAAATAGCAACAGTTAATTATTCTTGAGATGGATTTTCCTTCTCTGAAAAGAAGAATTGACTCTCTCCTCCTATTGAGTTATACGGTTATCATTTTAAGAAAATATGTGTTGTCATATGTTCAAGGAGTACATACCCTATATGTAGAGTTGGCTCGCATTCCATTCCACTCGACTGGTAAGGATTCATTTGGAATGCATTGCCTTCAACCACAGCTTCAGATTCCCATGAACCTTGGATAAGCCTAAGAGAGCCACTTCCAGCCTCAAGCTGAAAAAAACATATCAAAAGTTACTTGTGCTGCCCTCGGAATGGTTACTTGTCATGACTGAGAATGTATGGCATATGACGATGCTGGCAGTTTAAGATAGTGTATTGCTTGTGTTGTTTCTTTATGTTTTATTAAAAAACTATCATAGACCTATACTAAGAAATATGATTTATTTTATAAGTCAGTGTAAATCCATGTTATGTTATAATATTACAGAAGTTATATGAGTTATAACTTGATTTTATATCAGTAAAATTGATAAGATCTTAAGATAGAAATATTGTTATATTACGTATATTCATAATTGTAGCTATGATTCCATATGAGATATTTTATACCTTCATTTTTAGTTGCTTATTGATCTCTCCGAGCTGACGTTCCTGCATATAAAACAAGAAACATCATAAAATATAAATGGTGAAGGCAAAAAAAGGGGAAATTATGTATGTTGGCTACCAATTGCTGAAACATTTCATCATAATATCTTAAAACAGTAAGTTCCTGAAAATCTGAATGGTTGTAGAAGATATGTAGTGAAAGAGATAAGAGAAACTTTATTTAAAAAAAAAACAGATTTCATAAATTAAAATTTCAGCTATTATCTCACTTAATGTTTAATACTTCTCTCATAAAAAAAAAAGTTCATAGTAACCCTTTAGAGAAAATTTTCCACACTTTTTGATACTGTCAATAAGAGTTTTCGGCTCACTTCTATACAAAAATTGGCTAAGATATTTCGTAGCACTAGCAGCAGTCAAATTCTATCAAAAAATATGGTTAATTGATCAAAAGGATGGCTAAATTGTTGCTTTTATGAAATCTGTGCATACAAATGTACAGGCAAAGGCACATGTAGGTTTACGATACATTGCTACAATATTGCTTTTCAATGGTTTAGGTATCTATATTGTTATTTTAATTTGAGTTCCATTCAAACTTTTTAAATATTGAAACTAAATATTTCTTAGGTGTGACTCAAAATTTCTTATGCTCACTTCTGATCTTCAGCCTCAATTTTAAAATTATGACTAATTTTAGGCGTGCAAACTTCTCGTTACAGGAACAATAATCAAACCACTTCAAAACATTACTATAAGTAATAAATATGGCTAAAGATGTTGCTTTTAGTAAAAAACTTGAAGGAAAGAAAGACTAATTTATAATTAAGACTCAACCCTAATAGGCTTACCAAGCCACCAATTCAGGGACAAGTTACTATATAATTGCTCCTTATAAATAATAACTGTTGGCCTATATAGGAAATTGAGTATGTGATGCAATGGCTTGGTTAATTGTGACTTTATCCTTCCTAGATGGATTTTGGTCAACAATAGAATAGAGTTTAACAGATGCCCTCTATATACTAAAAACTTTTAGAATGTCGACAAAAATGTCCCCCTGTTCAACCTTATGTAAAAAACTTTTTTGGTTTGATGTTTAGGCTATTGGGCATAACTCAAAATAGAACTTTAAAGTCATTTTTGATGGGCATATTGACCATTGAAATTAGGGCTATGGAAGCATCTAATTGTACCTATTGGTTATAGAGATGGATAATATAACATCTTTTTTTTCATCTTAAGATTATTTATTGAGTAGAAAGTGTGAAAGCAAATTTAGTTGTGATTACAAAATGAGAAGTATGAACATCTTCTCCTTTTGGTTCAAGATTTCTCTGTGGTAAATATTGCGATAGTATATAATCTTAAAAAGATTGAGGCCCTCCCTTTAGAAATCATAGTGGAAATAATAGTTTTGGGTGCCGCAACTAGTTAATGCCTTGACTTTAGGAATGGACATGTTAATAATGATTCTAAGTACTTGGAGTTTCCTTTTAATATTGATATGTTATCACATATCTTAAAACCTAAGATGATAAGTAAGAAGGATGTTTATCATTTATATACTAGGACCATATGCACACTTGGATTTGAATAAGAGCGATTTTTTTTTTTAAAGATTGATCTTACCAAGCCTCCTCCACATTAGGGTTATGCACAAGCCAAATTAGGGTTGATCTAATTTAAAATTAAGACTCAGCCCCAATAGGCCTACCAAGCCACCAATTCAGGGAGAACCTACTATATATATAATTGCTCCTTATAAACAATAACTGCTGGCCTACATAGGAAATTAAGGGTGTGATGCAATGGCTTGGTTAGTTGTGACCTTATCATTCCTAGATGGATTTCGATCAATAATAAAATAGAGTTTAATAGATGCCCTCTACATACTAAAAACTTCTAGAACATTGGCAAAAAGTTGTGGCACTTTTTTAGAACTTTCTTAAGACTTGTGGCACTTATTTATTGAAACTAGAAATCTAGAAATGCATAGAAAGTTGGAGGAATTTAAAAACTTGCATTAATTTTGTTGATGTACTTACTAAAAATTTCAAATCATCCAAAAGCATTCAGCTGCTTTACATATATATTTCAAACTTTAAACTTATATCTAAGGCTATTAGATATTTGATGCATCTCCAATACTTTGAAGATTATTAAATATAATGTCATTATATTGCCAAGATCTCTAAGCAATCTCTACCACTTAAATTTTATGTTCTATAATGAATACTTTCTACATCTTCCTAGTGATTTCTTAATAATGGACATGAATAATGTTTCTAAAATTGCAATGAGAAAGCTTTCTTGGCATGCTTAAAACTATAAAGCTAAACTCTCTTTAAGAGCTAAATGGGTTTTATTAAGAATGAGATTTCTTATAGAATTCAAAAGTTAGAGTATATGAATGATCTTTGCTAATCAAGAAATAAACTTCTTAAAAATGTGAAGGATGACAAGGAAACTTATAGTGTCAAATTATGTGATAAAATGAACCTTATAAATTTATCCTAAACTGGGGTGACATTTTTTTCATGATTTTTTTAATTAAAATCCACAGAGGGCTTACACGTTAATTAGGAAAATAAGATATAAGGTCCTTAAAAGGGATCGAAAACTCAGTAAATGTTCAAAGAGCTACAACCAAGATGAAAAAAAGATCTAAGGAGTCTAAGATCCTTTGCTAGTTACAAAAGAGAGAGAAAGCCAAACCAAGAAAGGCCTAAAGATAGACCAATTACAGAGGTTGAAGCTAGGAAGCAGATAAAAGCGATCAAACCTACAAAACAGAAGCATAAAGTAAGAAAAAGAAACAAAACTAAGGGAAAGGGTACTTAAGAGTATATCAACAAGTAGCAAGAACCACCAACAGTAGAGAGTGGTTAAGGGTTGATTTCTAATTTGATTAAGAACATAAAATAATAAACATTGTAGATTTCAACTTAGAAGGGAGAGTGTTTGACTACCTTCAACCACACAATAACCTACAAAACTAAGGACAAATCATCTATACATAAACATATGAAGAATGTTCATTTGATTTGTAATATGATTGAATGATCTACCTTGATCGGATAAGCACATTCTTAGCCATCTGGTTGAATGAACATTAATACTAAGCTACATCAATTTAAGCCTCTAAGATTTCTAATTTCATTACAAAAATCCCCTCTAGTGATGCAACGACAAAAACTTTCATTCCCAATGAAATTTATTATAGAGCCAGTTTGCTTTTTTTTTTTAATGTTATAAAGGTACATATATTTAAGAAAAGAAAGTTGTAAGAATATAAAAGTATTTTTCATTACAAGAACTCATCCAATAAAATATATTCTAGATTGGTGATCAATTTAACATTCCTCATCCACGCATGTATTTAAAATATATTCACAATTTTTTAAATTGTTATGTGGTTAAGGGTTGTTAAGAGCTCTATAATTTAAGTCAACATATGTAATATTTCTATTTTTGGGTTCCTACTATGAAAAATAACATTACCATATTATCAGGATGACTCAGGGTAGTTCCTCTTATAACAAAATTTAATACTACAAGTCATCTTGTCATCCTTCACATTTTTTAAGAAGTTTGACTCTTAATTGATGGAAATTATTCATATGTTCTAACTTCTCAGTTTTATAACAAGCCTCATTCTTAACACATACTCCATTCAGTTCTTGAACAGAGTTTAACTTCCTAATTCCCTAGATCCAAGGAAAACTATCCCTGGGCATTTTTAGGTAATACATATTATAAAGGTTACTCATATCTTTAGGTAAGAAATCATTAAAAAGGTGGTGTTTAATATTCCTCATATATTATAAATTGTAAGTAATAGAGATTATTTAAAGCTCTTGATAACAAAGTGATACTAACTTTCACAATTTTTAAGTATTGATGATTTGTCAAATATTGAATTATCCCATGTATTAATAGTTTCAGGTCCCAAATATTTATATGTAGCAAGTGAATGTTTTTTATTGCTTTGAAAATTTCAATAAATACAGCAATAAAATCTTGAATATCATCTTTATAAAACAAATAAAGAAAAAAATTTAATTTCTATAACTTTTCAGTAGTTTTTTATTGCTAATTTCAAAAGGCATGTGTTAAATAGTCTCAAATTTTTCTAAAAACAATTGTTTTTCACCCACAACCCTAAATCATCCCTAAATAAAAATAGATTGAGTAAATTCATAGAGTAAATAATATATTTTTAACCTATTATATATATTCAATTCGAAACATAAAAAAAAATTCTTACCTCAACATTAAAATATCTTTCTTTGATATTATTTAATATATCTCTTAGATTAGAAAGTAGCTAAATGAAATTCAATGCAATCCATATTTAAACTAAATATCTTTATAAAACATAAAATTTTGAGGGAATATACAACAAAACCGCATCAACTTTTGAGGGATTTTGAGAGGAGTGTACAACTTAGTTTCAAAATGGGAAAGATGCTATTTTGACCCAATTATGCAATTTAAATATCATTGTTTAAGATTTTTATTCCAATGCCTTTCTTCCAAGTGGGATCAACGATATCAGTTCTTTCCTTATTAAGCCTACTATAGGATCTAACTAATTTTCACCACATGGAATGCATATGAATAGCCCATATAGCCCATTATTGTGAGAAGCACACTCACCAGATAAAGCACATTAATTAGATCCTAAGTTTCAAATGATTACATTCTAGCCAAAAGATCGAGGTTGTAATACATAGTTATTATTCCATGTATTTGGTTACCTACTTGAGGTAGGAGGACTAACTTGGTCATTCCAAGGGAGCCCAATATTAAAAGTCTTAGCATTTGTTACCACTAAAATGCCCCAAAAGTGGGTCTCCATTTCCACTCATCTATCTATATTATGGCACCTACAAAATAAAGTTATAGTTTGGGAAAAAGACTGCTGTTAAAAATTAATTCTTCCCAATGAGGCTTGACTTGCTTGATCTAAAAAAAAATCTCAGTCTAACTCATTTTGAAGGCATTAGATAAACGTTTTTAAACTAACAACCTTGATGAACTTAAAAAAAATTTTTAAGGCATTAAAAACATTAACTTGCGCACATAAATATTTGAGACTTGAAATTAACACATGAAGCAATTGGATATTTAATAATAATTGATACTTAAAGACTATTAAAATTAATGTCAATATATTGAAATATTTCTTCTAAGTAATCTTTATCACTTATAGTTCATAATCAATGAAGAATATTTCATCCCTCTTCCTAGTGATTTCTCACTAAGGGATATGAATAATCTTTTTAGTTTACATTACCTAAAATTGTCATCGATAACTATTCTAGAATGCATCAAATTGGGAAACAAAAATTGTTTTATAAATTAGATGAGTTTTATATTAAGAGTGAGAGTGGTTGTAAATTAGTGAGTTGAAGCATATGAATGATATTCATAATTAGAAACCAAATTCTTGAAAATGTGAAGGATGTCAATGACGCTTGTAGTGCCAAATTATGTGATAAGAGGAAACTCATGAGTTTAACCGTAGAAGGGTTACATAATTTTTTTTTGTTAGGAAACCTAAAATTAAACATTGCTCATGAAAAATTAGATTAGAGAATGCTTGACAACTTTTGACCCCATAACAATTTTAAAAAATTGATGATAAATCATAAATACATTCATGGATTTAGAAAGCCCATTTGATCTTCAATTTAGAGTACATTTAATTGGATGTGAGCTTGGAATGACAAACTCTTCCATCTTTCGGGCAGCTTCCCTTCATGAAGTCATTGTGCCTTAATATAAAGCAAAATTAAAGTGTTAAAAAACAAAATTTCAAGGCAATGACAAGTATTATATTTTTTATCAATAGACAACAAACTACATAATTATATGTCCACTTGTATAGCTTATTGCTTACATCTATTCATATATGAGTCCTTTTTGGTCTTTAAGACAACTTTTCTGCTTTGAGAATAATCTAATTCAAGCTGCTTGTCATAACAGGGTCTATCTTTTGTATGCTTGGATCATCTTCATGTTTTAATTTGCTAGTTTTTTGGACAATGATGATTTTTGGAAGAGTGCCATTCTCCCTCTAGATGGCATACTTCATATCACTTCTCTCCCAAACTCTTACCATGTCTTAACTTATCTATATATTTTACCCCTTTTTGATTCCAATAATATGCATATGCATCTCATATTACATATTGATTGTTCTAACCAGAGGAGTCATCCATCCTTTGACTTCCTTTTCTCTTATCCACTCTCTCCTCCTATTCAATTATTATATCCTACATTTATTCGAAAACATTTGTAGTCATCCGATTACATGAAAAATAGCCATTATATTGGATAAAGTTGTTTTAATGAAATCCTCCAATGTTTTCAAATTTCATAATACCCCTATGGAGATGGAAAGACACAATCCATGTCATTCCCATTAAATTTTGAACCATTTTATTTTTTTGTGTTATAATGATACAGAGACAAAATAGAGGAGAATTGCCAGAAGTTAGAAGAGCTTATCATTCCTAGCACTCATCTAGTTAAATGTACTATAAATTCGAGATTGAATAAGTCTTATTATCAATGTATGCATTTTTTTTTATCCTTAATTTATTTAGTTTTTAATATCATTGTGTGATCAAATAATGTCAAACACTCTCTTATCAAAGTTAACATTTATAATATCCAAAATTTAGGTTCTCAAACATGAAAAATAGTGTCAAACCATTATAATGATAGTTCGATGAGGTTCCTCTTATCACATAATTTGACACTATAAGCCTCATTGGATCCCTCACATTTAAAGAAGTTTGATTATTAATTGATGAAGATCATTCATAAGCTTCAACTCCCTAATTCTATAAATAGTCTCATTCTAAACATAAAATTCATTTACATTTTTATAATAATTTTACATCCCAATTTCATGAATCTCATCAAAGTTATCAAAGAACAATTTCAACTATGTAGATTACAAAGCTTATTCAAGCCTCTTAATAAAGAACATATCAAGAAAAAGGTGTAAAATATTTATCATAAACTATAAAATATAAGTGATAGAAATTTCTTAACGATCTTGACAACATATAGTTACATGTTTTAATAATCTATAAATATCGATGATGTATCAAATATCCAAATACTAAATTATAATTTCAAATCATAAATATTTACATATACTAAGCAAATACTTTCTAATGCCTTAAAAATTTTAGAAATTATATCAAGAAAATCTTTATTATCTTCTTTATAGAACAAATAAAGAGAATGCAAATTTTTAATTTTTTTCATACATTTTATTACTTTGATTCCTAGTTTCAAAAGATTAGTGCCAAACAGTCTTATGAATTTAAAAAGCAAACCTTCATTACACAGAATTGTGAATCTTCCCTACATACGAAAAGATTTTTCCAATTCATATATCAAATCATGAATCTTTTAGCCTATTATATATTCTATTTGAAACTAATCAAAGAAAATTTTCTCAACCAAAATAGCAAATACCTTTCTTCAATATCCTCCAATATCACTCCTAGATTAGAAGAAGGTTCAATGAAACCTAATGTAATCTATATCCTAGCAAAATTGATAAAATGGATGCCTTTTCTCTGTTTATTGGAAGAGTCCCCGATCATCCCTGTCTGGATTCATTCCCAGAACTGCGCCCCCATCTCTTTTCTCCTTACTTTCTTTTCGATTTGGGCTCTTTATTTGGCTGGCCGCTTCAAACTAATAACGCCACTGTTGTAGGTTCTAGGCATTCCGTCGCTCGTATTCTTGTGAAAATGGACATTTCTAGGACATATCCTAATTTTGTTTGGCCAGAGAAATTTGGCTATATTTAAAAGGTGATTTTGGAAGGACTTCTTAATTTTTGTTCTCATTGCAAAGCTGTGGGTCATAAAAATTATGAATGTATTAAGTTGAATCCTTAGTTGAGAAAGGCTGATGTTACTTCTGTTCAGCCTCATGCTATTTCTGTCCCTATTCCTATTGTGGTGTCTGAGGCTTTAGCTTTAAATTATCCGAAAACTAATGCTTGCCCTGTTTTGGATGGAGATTCTGGCAAGATGATTTTGAATGATTATAATTTTGCTCTTAATAATGCGCATTTAGGAATGGGCTCTTTGATTTCCCCTATTATTCCTCCTTCTGAAGTTGTTTGTGTTAACAATAATGTTGATTCTCCTTTAGCTACTCACTATGGTGTTAATTCTTCCAATAATTTGGATTGTGATGGTGATAAAATGGATAATACTGATTTTTATTCTGGCTGGTTTGTTGTGCCTAATAGTGCTTTTCCTATCACTGACTATGATCCTCTTATTGAGAGGCTGGATGTGTCTAATAGAGTCCCTGTCATTGATCTTCCTATTTCTCCTTCGTTGGATGAGGGTTTTAATTTGGATGGTGGGTTACAAATTGGTGTGCACTTTGCTGACCTTGTTGATCACTCTGATTGGATGGAGGAATATTCAGGTAATAAGTGTCGTGATGGGGATATCTATGGTGACCGTGCTAATTTGCCATTGGAGAATTTTGACTTGAATGTTTTTAAAATTGATAAAGTTGGTTTCTCTTCTGTCTTAGGAAAGAAAAATAAGAGGAAGAAGGTTAAAAAATTTTTGAGCTGAACTTTGTGTTGCTCTTGTTGTTTTTCTATTTTGTCTGTTGTTTGTGGGGTTTGTTGTGGTTATTAGGTGTCTGGTGTCTTCTGTCATGGGCTAGGAGCTTTTTTATGGTGGTTGGTTTTGGTTGGCTTGTGCTGTTGTGGGTAGTGGTTGTGGGTTTGGTCACCTTGGTGGTTTGCTGGGGTTTTCCTCCCTTGGCCCTTTTTTTCTCTGTAGCTTTCTCATTTCTTCCCTAGTTTTCTGCAGGTTGTTCGTGGCTTTGTGGGCGATTCCTATCGGCTGGAGGCATTTTTGGATAGATGATTATTGTGGCTTTTCTAGCTGCTTTCCTTAGGCCCTCTCGGTGGTTTGTCTTGCTCCTTTTTTTTAATCTCTTGTATTAGTTTGAATCAATGGCACATATGTTTTACTTTAAATGTTGTATTTTTAGAGAGCTATTGATTCTTTAAGGACATGCAACACCCTTTTTCAATTAACATATAGGCCCTATATGGGTTTTAACCAAAAAAAAAATCCTAGTAAAATATTTGACTTTGTGAAAATATCCAACAAAAAATAAAAAAAACTTCGTAGAGATATTGATATATATATATATATATATATATAAACTTAATTTAAAGATTGGCGAGAAGCCATTTTGACCCAATAATGCATTTTTAATAACATTGTTTAAAATTTTTATTCAATGTCTTTCATCTAAGTTAAGCTATGGGTTTTTCCTTATGAGTTTCGCTATTAGTAGGGATGTCAAAATGGATAATCGGGTCGGGTTTGTGTCAAACTCGGAACTAACCCGGATCCATCTTAGGTGACTCGAACCAGTCCTGTTTTCATAAATGGGTCCAATTACTGAACCCGAACCCAACCCGAGTCAATCGACACGACCCACCAAACCACCTATATTTAAGATTTTTTTAAAGTTTTTTTTTCTCAATTTTATATTTTTGTATTTGGAATACTGGGTAACTGAAACTAGAAGAATAACAGTAGCAACTCCTCACATACATAATCACATAACCCCATCACTACAGCAAAATATTAGAGGAAACCAAGCTAGAATATGTTAAAACCCTAAATTCCATGAATGAGAAAAGATACAAACTGTTGCCATTCTCTTCTTGTTTACATATTGTGGAAACTCAGAGAAAGATAAAAATGAAGTAAGGGTTTAATTGTTTAGACCTTTAGGGTCGTCGGCCCAGGGTTATCGGTTATGGGTTGACAACCTCCATTCTCCATTCTCCAACAACAACTCAACAAGAATAAAAGATAACAAACGTAGCATTACACCATTACTATCTGCAACTATAAGAATGTAAAATCCTAAACTCCCAAAACTAAAATGTTAAAACCCTAAACTCCAAAAACCTTTCACATGGTCACACCTTCGCTTTCACATCCCAAAATCCAAATGGCCAAATTGGCAAATTGAAACAAACGATCAAAAGAGAAAAGCCCGAATCGAAAATTTCAGTCACAAATCCACCGCCTTTTCTGACAAAAGAATTCCGCTATAAAACCCGCCGCAAATCCGCCCCCAAAAAGCTAACTTTCCTATATTGTATCAGTATAGTTCATAATCGATAAAGATTATGTCATTTCTCTTCATGATGCTTTCTTACCAAGAGACATGAATAAACTTTCTAATCCGCATTACATAAAATTGTCCAAGGAGTAGTTTTTTTGGGACGCATTAGATTGGATGCTTAAGAAATTTAATGAGTTTTTATGTTAAAAAATGAGTTTGGTCATAGAATTTGGGGGTTAAGCTAAAATGAATAATCTTCGTCAATAATTAATGGATAGGTACTGGGTGGGTGTTTAACGAGTTTTGTGCGATTTTTTTTTATCTTTATTTTTTGACCTCTATTCTATTCTATTCCGACAAAAAAAAAAACTATGTCAACACTTCAGATATTATTAGGCATTTTGTATTTGTATTCATGAAAATGAAAAGTTCTTCTGGAAAAAATCTCAAGAAAGTGACATCTACAGCATATAATATTTTTTTATAATACAAATATAACAGATAAAAAAATAAATATGAATGTTCATTTAAAAATATTAAATTAATAGTAATTATTAAAGAATAAAAAAAAATGTTTTGTAAAATAACATTCAAATTTAATAAAAATAAAATTATATTATCTAATATTTTGAATTGAATATTTTTTATTGTAAAATAATTTATTCAATATTTTAATATAAAGAAGTATTGAAACCCCTAATAATTTATTTCTACAAAATTCTCAATGGCTATTTTTGGCCTAGTTTCTGGCCTAATTTGTGTAACAACCTAAAAATTGTGAAAATAATTTTAAAATTAAAATTTGTAAAATTCAAAAATTTTGAATTGGAGCACTACAGCGCTATGCTTGTGGGTGTAGTGACACTGGGAGGCACCAGGAAAGCGCCATCGTGGCGCTAAGCTCTCTAGAATTTTTAGAAATAATTCGACGTGCTATTTTACATGTAATGCTGCAGCTCCAGGTCATTAGAGCATCGCGGCACTAGGCATTAAACATTTTTTTATATATTTTGTTTTATATTTAGTACAAGGCCTCATCCCATCCTCATTTTACATGGCTTACTGGGTAAGGAGGAGGGAGAAAAAGGAAGAAGGGAGATGGAGAAGAGAAAGAAGAGAGAGAAAAGGGGATTAGAGCATTTTCGTACGTTCGCCAGATCTGTTCTGAATTTTCTTTTACTCATGATAGGAAACTCGAATCCTATTTTAATTTTTAATGATTTTGAGTTTGTTAATTTAATCTTCCCTAAATCGATAAAAATATATTTTCTCCTGATCATTTACCAAACTTTTACTGTGTAACTTTTTGTATATAATAGATATAAATTTTATGAGCATTTTGATTATAATATTATTTAATTTTATTGTGTGGATCGATAATTGTGATTTTTTTGAAGTAAATAAATTGTATTTAGATTTCTCTTATTTCATAGATTGGTGCATTTTATATATGATATTGGCTTATATTGTATAGAAAAAATGATATGACTGATATAAGATAAATGTGGCACTTGCATATAAATAAGAAAGACTGACTATTAACACTATAATTAATATGTGTTAGTTTTTAAAATACAATATCCTGCACAAAAGGGTGGGCCAATGAGCTTTTCTTAAAATAAAAGTTTGTGGTGTATTTCTGAATGTTAACTTGCAATTGATTGATTGAATTTTGCCGATGGACAGAGGATGACAATGCTTTATAGATTATTGAAGGCAACCTGTAATGATGATGCAAAGATGGTGTGATGATGATATAATGAATAATTGATAAGATTCATGGATGACGAATGAAAGAATGAAAACACCATATTAAAGTTAGATGTCCTCCCTTTTTATTCATAATTACATTCATGATTATATTTACATGTTAGCACATAAACTAATTGATAGATA